>CAKNYM010019188.1:3113-24899 GCA_932195095.1 Andricus curvator
ACCCCCCCCCCCCCCACCCCCAATCCTACCATTACATGAAGAAAAAATTTTACTTCAGCAGAAATTAATATAAATTGGTATAAAATAAAGAAAAACTCATCTTTTTAAAACAGGTTGCAGGTCATTTCATTTTCTGTCAAATTCCAAATTACACTTTAGTTACGCGGTTATAAAATCTTTTATGAATATTTTTGTATACAGAAACAAAGTTTATAGAAAAATAATTAAACTGTAAAATTTTATATTTGGTTCTTTCCCTATTTTCGAATAGTCGACTTACTCCTTGAGACACTCGAGTCAGACTGATATTTTTTCCTTTTTTGACAAAGGGATGCTTGAGAAGAGTCAAATTACAACTGCGTTTCATTCTTGACCGTTGGAAAAATTGAGTGTTTTGAAATTTTTGTAGATACTTTCGGATGTGTAAGAAAAAAAAATCTTGAAATACTTTGCATTCCTTGATTTATTGTAAGCGGAAATTTTTGAAAAATGTGTTAAAACTTAAATATTATTATAAAACTGAGTAGAAACCCATTACATTAATTCCTCGAAAACCTCAAAAAGATTTAACATGTGAGGATCTCTCAAAAATTTTCGAAATTCCTTTGAAATCAGTGAAACACAATTAAGATATAGAGAAGAATATAGTATAAAATATAATATACACTGAACTCTGGATTTAAGTAATCCAGACCGCGGGACCGTAGAAGAGGCGGTGCTCAGTCATGCGTGACCACCAGTAGCGTAGCGACAAAGCGGGCAGTCTGGGACACCCTGTATAACGTCGATCAATTTCTAAACTTGAGGCTTGACTGTATGTAGGTTCTTCCTACCCCCCCCCCTTAGGGTTGAGTTTTTGAAAAATCCTGGAAAAATTTCAAAAAGAATCATTACTTTTGCAAATTACACAAGTTAAAATGGCTGAGTTTGAATGAACTTACCGTTGGATGTTCCGGAAAACTCATTATTTGTAAATCTCAATTTATGTAAAAGAAGATAGAGGGGCCTCGGCGTTTACACCAAACCTTCATAAAAAAATTCCATTCGATCCACGAGCGCTTCCAATATCTTTTTTTATACATTCGCATAACCGTATGCATACGATGTGAACTGTAAACGCCGAAGTTCTTCATAAATATATGTATTTTTTATAGATTAATCACAGTGTGAAATCTATTATTATATACGTCCAATTTAATCCTGCAATTGATTTTAGACCGAAATCTTCCAAATTACACTGGGAATCCCATTTAAGTCGTTCCAAAAATTTTAGTCCTCGGCATTTTGGTGATGCGGGGACCGAGAGAGACGCGGTGCTCAGTCATTCGTGACAAACAGTAGCGTAGCAACCAAGCGGACAGTACCCTCAGTCCGTTAGTTGCGTCAGCTGTTAGCATGCCTCCAAGTCTCACAAAAGTGGTTCACATGGCCCTGAATGTTTACGTTCGGAGCGAGCGAATGTTGTGTTCAATTTAAGTGAAGGCCATTTAGGGCCATGCTCGAATCTGCACTTACATGGGATTCCCAGTGTATGTGGCTTCGAACTTAAATCGATAAAATCTCTAGTATAATAGGATTGAGTAGGATATCATAGATGAGCAATTTTTAATTGAATAATTTGCAATCGAAATTTAAAAAATGATAAAATTTCAAGTTTAAAAAATGATAAAATTTCAAGTTTAAAGTTCAAATTTAATATTTTTTAATTAAAACTATATGTACAAGAATTTAAAATTGATTAAAATCCATTAAAAGAGTGTTTAAAATTGAAAAACTTACATTTTTAAGCATTCATACTTTAAAAATATATTACATATGCCAATTTTTAACAATTAAAAATGAAATAATCTTTAATTTTTTAATTGGAAAGTTTCACATTATAATTGAAAGCTATGAACATTTCGAAATAATGTAATAGATCAAAGTTTGTACCTTTTCGAATTAAAATTATTTTTTGGTAGTTTCCCTTTGAAATATTGAAAATTAAATAATTGCAAAATTGGAAGAGTATAAAGTTTATTTTTTTATTTTTTGCCCTAAAAGCTTATTTTTGTTTGTTCAGTCTATTTGGCTCTACTCATATTCCTCACTTTGCGGTTGGATTCTTAATTTATTTTAATGATCGTTGAGTACAACATCGCGGTTCTTGATTGGTCAGTTACTACTTGAACGGTCGTTAATATTAATGATTTGGTCTCCGAACAGAGGGAGAGAAAGGAGGAGAGAGGAGATGATTCATTCACAATTCCAGTATTTCTGCTTGGCGTCCCTTGCTTTCTGCATATTTTATTTAACCATTAATGACATCAAGGCATATAACATAAAATAGCATTGAATTAAAATGCAAGTTTGGTACTTTGGTACAAGAAAATCATATAAATGCTCATTATTCAATGATCATTCTGAGTTAAGCCAACTAAACATTTTTGAAATAGTAAAATAATTTTTCAATTTTTCTGTGAGAATAGAAAACTTTCTTAACCATAAACTATTTTCTGCATGAAAAATAACAAACCCTAGAAGTTAAGATTTAATTTTCAATTTAGTGAAATCCTATTATTTATTAAAGTTTCAAAATATTTTAATGATAAAATGTTATAGAAAATATCCAAAATGCATTCAGCAATCTATTTTTAACATTTTTAATTTTAATTTTATTTAGCATTTTAAATTTAAATTTTCTACAATCTACATGGGATTTTAAAATCTTGAAAGTGACTCAGATCCACCTGGTGGATGAGATATTTTCTTATCAGTAAAAGTAAACAACCGAACGTTTTCTTCGTATAAAGCCTTCTTTATTCGCGGTCACTGGACTCAGTAGCCTCAGCTTGAAAAAATTCGTTGCAATATTTACTTTTCACAAAGCTTAAAAATTAGGGAAGTACTTAAAGTCTTAAACGCTACAATTATTTACGTTTCTTATTAAATCCTGCATTTTTAAGAACTTGTAAATAACGTGTTCTTTCATTTTCTTTATATGAATTGATTAATTTTTACCAGCTTCCTGTTATTATGTTTTAAGATATAGGATCATTTAAATGATATAATCTGAAGTACTGGAATACTCTGTATGTATAAAAGAAGAATGGCATATACAAAAATATGAACTATCCTTCGCAACCAGTTTTAATTCACCACGAACCTTTTCTCGCCTTTTTTTCATGAGTCTACCTACCTGGCAACGTGACACAGCAGAGTTGAAAGAAACACCCACAAACTTTTTTAAGATTTAAGATTTTAAACAATCACTTTTTGCTTCATTGTAGAGGCACCTACTTTTTTTATAATTTTAGTCTTAAATTTGAGTAAACAAATCTTTTAAGAAGTCGTCCAAAAGATGTTTTTATAATGCCTTTTGTATGGAAAACAAATTTCTTATATAATCGACATATTACTCTCATTTTATACACATAAGTGGATTTCATTTAGTAAAATAATCTACAATCTATAATTTGATTCGTTATAGCTATTAAAGTCAATAACATACACATAGTTTAATCGTAATTGCTACGTATTATAGATATTCTTAGAATTAAATTGAGATAAATGAAATGTTTGCGATGATAAGCCTAGAGAAATAGTTCAATATATTTAAATCTTGAATTATAATTAGATTTTCTAAATTTATTAGATGGTAATCATTAGAAGTCTATTATCACTTACATACTCGTATAAATCAATATAATTTTACGATTATTATTATTTGTCTTATTTGATATTCTAATTATTTGAAGTTTCAAAGTTTGATTTTTTCTTTAAATGCATAAAATGATTACTCATTTTTTCAAACTGAAGTTTGTTTAAATAAATTAATAATCGGTTCAGACTATAAATTGATTGTGTTCATTCAACAAAATATCCTTATAGTTATACAAAATAGTTTAAGGATGTACTAAAGTTATCTCAAGTTAAAAAATTATCATATAGTTAAAAATTATTTATGAAATCGAGGAGAATATTGCCATTGTTAATTGTAACTAATTTCAGAACTTTAGAAGGAAATATTTAAATTGTTAATTTGATATTAGTTATTTAGAGTTTTATTTTTTCCCCCTATAGTTAAAAGTTGAAATTCTTATTAAATCTAAATGTTGTAGGCCTCATTTTATTCTTTGAAAGATTCTCTAAAAATCTCTTCTGTAAGTTTTATTAAAAAAATTTTATTTAGGAATTATACAATTGTTAATTTTGTAAATAATATTCTTCTTAAATACATTTTTATCACACGTACCGCCATCATAAGTGCGATTTTAGGTACTATGAACGCTATCTAAAATATCACTTTTTAGCCTAGGCCGTGAAATTTTTACTTAGGGTACAGCGTACTATAAACTATAAAGTAACTGACACTGTCATATGATTAGCTGATGGACATTTGTATCTGTACTTTATTGGACGATGAGTGCAGTGACCCCAAACTTTGACATGTAGACGCCCCTAAGTGGCACTTTGCCTAGTTCTTCGTCTCGGGAATTGAATGGAATTGAAACGAATGGAACTGAATGGAATTGAATTGAGTTAAATTGAATTAAATTGAATGGAATGGAATGTAATACAATTTAATTATATTAAATTGAACTGAATTACATTGAATGGAATTCAATGGAATTGAATTAAATGGGATTGAAATGAATGGAATTGAATGAAATTGAATTGGATTGGATTCCCTCTCGGGTTTTTATATTAGGACTTTATGCAAGCTTATGATGACTGCTGTGATAAAAAATATATGACACTCGGCACTTTGCCTCGTGTGTATTGCAGTGCCTACTCGTTCTTCGTATCGGCTACGCCTCGACTCCCCATCGTACTGCAACTTTCACACTCGGCCGAAAAAGTGCCACTTAGGGTTCTTGCACCACAAATAACTATTTTTTAACAAAAATGTACCAAAGAGATTTGTAGAGAATCTTTTTAGAAATGAAATGAGCCCTGGAAACATTAGTATCAAATAAGAATTGCAACTTTTACCTTTATAGAGAAAGAAAAAACATAAAACTCTCAATAACTAATATTAAATAAACAATTTTACCCTGAAATATTTGTTTCTAAAGTTTGCCTTCAGTTCTGTTAAAAATTATTTACATTTAACAATGGGACTATTTTCCTCGATTTTATCAATCATTTTTATTAATGCAAGTTACCTAAGTCCAGTATTTGAAAATTCTGAGATACGAAAATAACCAAAAACTCCGACCTGATTCTAAATCTCACTTCAACTCTAATGAAGAAGTTTTAGTCGCATTCATAATCAAATCATAATTTTTTTAGAGCGGGAAAACTCAAGAAATAATAGTGAATTCATGGAAGTGACTAATAAGCCCCTTTTTCAGAACAGAAATAAAGTCCTATATTATTTATTTTTCGACCAGGAGTTTCTGTATCCTTCCTAAAAACAATCTGAGAAAAAACCTATTGAATTAACTGTTGTTTTAAGAATTTCAAATTGTAAATTATTCAATTTCGGAAGCCTTGAGATTGAAATAATATATTTTCAAATTTTTTAAATTCAAATGTTATTCATTGTTGAAGTATTAATAATTGTAAAATTGTTTTATTAAAATTTTACAATGTAAAAATAGTAGCGTTTAAATTTAAAGAATTTTGAATCGTATTATACTTTCATTATTCTACAATTTCATTTAAAATTGAATATTATATTACACTATTAGGGCAGAAAGTTTAGGGCTCTCAAACTTCTGCCCGTGTAGTGCATACTATTTTTCTTTATAGCCGGTCGAAAGTACGAAGGAAAAATATTAAATTAAAATGTATTGTATCGAAAAAAATTATGCCCCCGACATTTGCGGCACGAGCGAAGCGAGTGCTGCTGGTCGGGGGGGGGGGCAGGCATAAAATAAAAAATAAAATTACTTGAGATCATTTTATTAACTGATATTTTAATTAAATAAAGTTGATATATTTTAGACACGTCACTTTCAAACGATATCTCAGTACTATAAAATATAAATGAGCAGCGTAAACAAAACCCACTTAATAACAAATGATTGATGACAGTCGGGGTAATAAGAGCAGCTTCACGTATCGGAGCAAATCAAAAAAATTTTTGCTTCCGCTGTTACAGAGGGCGTATGTGCGGCATTACCGATGCACAAATCTTTAACTTTCTGCCCTAAAATAGCTGCAAAAGTTGCGTACTTTCGACCGAGGTATAAAGAAAAACTATTATTGTTATAAACTTCTAGAGTCCAGAGTTGTCTCTAGAAAGTTGAGTAATTTTTCAATGCTTCATTTGGAATGTGTCAAATTTTAATTTTAATGTATTTCATTTTAATTCCTTTTCATTTAGAGATTCTCTAATTTTGAAGGTTTGGCAATATTTCACATTCGTCTGACTACTTTTTTGATATTTGGTATTGAATATGTAATTTAAATTGCATTATCCAAGAATTTTATTTCAAACTTTAACATTTAAAAGTTAAGTTATTAAAATGTTCATAAAGCAAATCATATAATAAAATGTGCCAATTTTAAGTTAAAAGCGTTTTTATGTACAATTAGAAGCATTTGAAATTGAATGTAATTGTAATTTGAAATCTTAAAAATTGTATCGTTTGAAATTTTAATCTTTCAAAAAATCAAAATTTCGCATAGGAAGCCTCTAAGCTAAGCAATTTTCAATGCTTTATTTGTAATATGAAGAATGTTAATTGTCCTAAACTTTAAATTCTAGAGTTTTAAAAGGCTTAAATTACAAATATTTTGAACCCTATTTTGAACTTTTTGAGTTGAACATAATTTGATTGTTCAATGGTTTCACAGTAGATTCTTTAATTTTGAAATACATGGTCAGGTTTTAAAGGTCTAAATCATAAAATTAGCATTATCTGGAGGATGTGATTTTTAGGTAAAAAAATTCTGCGTCTCAATGTGCTAATATCCGACTCAAAATAAGCCAACATTTTTTTCTGTGTTTATGTTCAAGAGATGAAAAATTTTTCGGTAGAAATTGCAGGCTTTTTACTGAAAATTTTATAAATTTAGCAGACTCTTTATTCTCTCGGTTTGTATGGAAAAATGGCTGTTTCCTGGTATATCGTAATGTTTCACGCGTTTGCGAAGATTACGCGGATTCCCAGTTAGTAGAGCAGAATATATAAATTCTGATTCGCGTAATCTGAACATTCACAAATCCGCCCACGATGAATTTCATTCTTGATTTTAAAACCGCATTATAATGAAAACAGACTAAGTTTATCAGATGGATGATTTATATGCTTATTTTCAGTATGTGAATAACTAGTACGTCAATGTAAAGTTTCTGTTCTTATCTAGAAAAATCGTAGGGGGAAAAATCTCGTCGAGGGGATATTCCACCAGAAATGCGTAAGGTGTATCCCGATATTACACCTATATTACGCAAATATTACGTCGTCAAATATTAGCCCCTCGTATACGTATAACTGCGCATTCAGATATGATCTATTTAAATTTATCATTAGCATCATTAAAAATATATATTACAGTTTTTCAAGACATTCAAACTTTAAAACTTTATTATTTTAAAGCGCACTCAATCTTCACGGGTTTCAAAAATTTCAATTTTATTTATTAAGAATGTCTGAAAATAGTTGTTGCAGACCCTAGAACAAAATGAAGACCAGACCCTACATACATACATACATCTTTTAGTCGCAAAATTTAAAAAAATCATTGTTTAGTTGAAGAAATCTTAAAATCAAAATGTTCAAAAAACAGATCTAGCGATTTTTTTCTTTTTGTTCATATATCAAACAGTCGTTGTACACCATAGAATAGTAAATTGAAAGAGAGGGCAACCAACTATCTATGAGTTCAAATCGATCGAGGGGATCGAACGAGGGATCGAAGATTCGAGGGTAACAATGCGATGAAGTTGCACACAAAAAATTGGACCTTAGTTCTCTCCGGTTCTCTTGAAACTTGAAACTCCCCTGAAATAAATCTCAAATTAACCCTAAGACGTCTAAAACTTCTATACATAATTCGTAATCCTATTTAACACCGTATGGCTCTGAATTGAATTAAAACTTTACAAAGGAGTTGCAATGTACAAATATTTGAACCCCTGCTGACCTCAATTCTAACCATTCAGGTATTTAATCCACCCTTAGATCTTTTTGAAATTTACGACCTTTACTTCTTTCAATAATTTATTTATGAAACATTTTTCCACAAGACTTAATTTAAAAACGTTTTGTAAAAATCAGATTATTGATTTTAAAATTAAGATCGATCAGAACTCTATTTTATCATGAATAATTGTATGCAAAATGAGCATGAAAAAGATTCAGAATTAAAAACAGACCTCTAAACTACCTCACTTTTCGGCTCATTAGAGACAAAAATAACTCAATGAAAAAAGAGGGAGAAAAGGAGAAAAAGTCAACCAAAACCAACCTCTCACTTTTTCCTTACAGATTATTGATTAAAATAGGAAAAAGAGAGTCAAGGATCCTTTGTTTTTTTTTGTATTTGACTGTTTGGTATTTTGTTTAGAATTCTTTCAAAATATTCGTTTGAAATTTTTTATGAATATTAGGAATCTTATGAAAATATAATTACGTTACGAATACGGATCATAAAATATTTTCTTGATCTAAGAAAATATTTGTTGTCTCAAGAAAATGTACTACTTCGATTTTCGTCATTTAAGTACAATTTCCTGAGAGAAGAAAAATTGTCTTAGATCATGAAAATATTTTATCGTCCGTATTCGCACTGATATTTTCTTCATTTAATGCTAATATTTTTCCGTGCAGTTAACCCATTATATAGCTAGAAGGTCCGTTTTTTTATACATCAAAAGAAAAGTATTTTTGGAAATGTATGTATACCATTAAGCCATTTCCCTTTCGGGGTAGGCGTGACACTACCCGATTCGGGTAGTGTTTCTAGGTTGATAACTTGTAGTAAATAACTACAAGTGTAGGCTCACCACACCCACGATGTGCAAACAGCACTCAGTTTTCTCGAATGGTCACCCATCCAAGTGCTAACCGCGCCCAACGCTGCTTAACTTCAGTGATCTGAAGAGAACTGGTTTTTTCAGCGTGGTATGGCTGTTGGCCATAATATAATAAAATATAATAATAAAATAATAATAATAATAATAATAAAATAATAATAATAAATAATAAAATATAATAAAATTTAAAAATTGTTCTTTGTATGAAATTTTTCACAATGAAACGAAAACGGATCAAATACCCTTTGAGCAATTATTTTACACCTCAAAGTTCTGAAAGATCATCAAAATCTTCAATAAAGAATGGATTTAAATAAAAATGTAAGTATCTTGAGATAAAAAAGTATAATTTGGAAGGGCTCGCTCGCGTCCTATGAAATAGACTTTTTTTAACAGATTACTATTTTATTAAATACAAATTATCATGGAGATTGTTTTTTTGGTGGATTTTTTTTCATTTGTTATTCATTTTTTCAAGCGAATTTACAAAGTAAAGAAAGAAAAGCCTGGCTGGTAGGGTGCAGCCATCCCAGGCTCGTTAATTTTTTTTACTTCCGCCCTTTTTCTATAAAACGAAACCAAGTCTTGGGGATAGTCTACAATTCTACACTCTCTAAAGTGTAAATCTAAAGTCGAAACTCTAAACTAAACTCTCTACCGGACTTCTACCCTCCAAATAAACTTTTCAGCCAAATTTCTTTTCTCTGCAATTTTTCACGTGAAAAAAATGGCAATAGAGGATAATTTTGAAATTTTTTTTTGTAAATTTTATATTTCAAACCTCCCATCCTTAATTGTCAAAAATGTTCTCAGATACTGTATCGAAAAAAGTAGCAATAATTAGTTAAGTCAAATATTTACAAATTGCTACTTTTTTAAATTTTATATTTTTTTCAAAAACCAAAATGGACAATTTCTTATATTGCTATTTGCGGTAGGGTTTTCATTGAAAAAAAAACTTTAGCCACGAGATAAATCTTGTTCCTATTTGTCGAAAAACTAGTACGTTTAATTTTTTGGGATGTTTCATGAATAAGCATGAATTGTGTGCACATAATTGAATCTCTGCATATTAAAATTGGTCAAAGTTATTTTTATTTAATTTATAATTTTTGCACCTCATGATAAAATCTATTTTTTGTGATGCATTTCTGAATAAGTCTAAACCAAATTTCGAGTATACAAATTGTTTACAAAAGTATACAAATTTGTAAACGTGGTTTCACTTCATTTATTTAATTTTTCGAAAATAAATTTTAATTTGATATTGTTTGATTTTTCCTTTGTTTGAGGACATTTTTTTGGATGAAAAAATATTTTTCCAGAGGAGAACTTATGGAAGAAACAAAATTTTTTTTAAATGGTTTTCACCAAAACTTTAAAAAATGTAAATACAGTGATAAGAATCATATAAAACAATATTTTTAAATACCTTATTTTTTATTTGAAGATTATTATTAGAAATTGAAACTTTTAAATTAAGTAACATGAAAATGAATTACAAATGGTAAGGTGAATACATAGTAGTGAGCCCCTTATGTTTAGGATCATGCTGAAAGCTGTATAATAAGTGATGGTCAAGTTGAACAAAGATGAAATGCATTTAAATGTATTCTAGAATCTAGACATTTTATAGAACTCATTCACCTATTAAAAATTTATTGTAAGCGCAGCGGAAATGATAAAATATATAGTGAAAGGTAAACACATGCAAAATCTTTATAAGTGAATCACACAGTTTTGACTATTAACCACAAAATTTTTTTATGACATATATGTATATTTAACCTTATATTTTTTCTTTACAAAATTAATTTTTTGTTAAAGGTTCTGTTAAGATTTAATTAATGTCTTAAGAGACTACGAAACCATTTTTTGTAGGCACTCGGTGCCTACTTTGACTAATTTTTTGTTTATATTTTCTAAACAATGTCTCATAAGATTTAAAAATGTGGCAAATGTCTGGGACTTAAAGTGGTCAACTTTTGGCAACTACCCTTACGATGATTTAAGATAACATTTTTAAAACTACCGTCCGCAGAAAGTGGTAAGGGCGCGCGCTGCAAGCGCGCGCATGACTTTCTAGTTTCTAGAAAAATACATCAAAATCCGTTAAGAATTGTATTATCGGGCGATTTTTGGCCAAAAAAGGTACTTTTTATCGCCACTGTGAGTCGCTTCGTCACGAACTTTTCACAAAAGTTATCATTCTAATTTTTGCATACGCGGCCAAGAATTAACGATTCGTGAAGACAATAAACTTCTCTGGGATAAAAATAAAAAAGGAAGTTTAGAAGTAAAAAGTAAAAAGTAAAAAAGGGTTTCGAATCCAGAAGTGCGTGATACGGAAACGCAAGTATTGCGAGAGTACGCTTTGTCACAATGCGCAGCCGGTTTGCGCAGGTCCCCGTAAAAAGCCGGGGGGCGCGATTCTTCGGATACCGTCTGGTCTGGTCGGGTCTGGTGCTGGTCTCTCAGTTTGTATTTCGTGCCACCTTCTATCGGTGGAGTTTTCGCCGTTCATTCTTTATCTCGCGGTTCTCGTGCTCCGCAGGACTTTTACACGCTGGAGCCTCTCTCGAACCCTCTTTAGTATTTCTTTATACCAATAAATTCTCACCGAGATTGTGACTGTATGCGGCCCCCCTACTCGTGTACATTTTAAATCCTGTGAAAAAAACTGTGCTTCGACGTGCAATTGTTTTTATTGCTAATAAGTGCTTTTTAAAATAAACGGAACCTTGTTCAGTTCAGTACGTGGAAAATGAGTCCATCAGGGTTTTTAACCACGTTCCTCGCACTTCTGCTTTTCACACAAGGTTGGTACCAATATTCCATACTGGTGGTCATTGTTAAAAATGTACTTCCAAAAAATATCTTTTTTTTTAAGTAAATTTTTCGTTAATTATGTATTGTTTGTAAAAACCGGTCTAATAGATGACAGGTGGCTTGTCAGAAAATTTCTTGGAGAACACGTGAGAGTGGGTGAAACCAGTAAGATATGTTCATTTGCATAACGGGTGCATACATTGCCATTGGTTGAAAATTTACGTCTGTAAAGCGAGCTGATATCCGTGTTACATACTGTTGCATGCGCAAAGATTCAACTGAATGAGATTTGTATCCTCGTTTGTGTCGAGTTTCGTTTTCAGAGTTAAAGTATGTAATAGGCTTTCCTTTTCTATATAGATTAGTTATTACTAAAATATCAATTTTGACTTAAAATTGGGGAAAAGATTTCAAATTGATTTTTAGGATTAAAATATTAAAAATATGCAAATACTTGTTATTCAGTTTAATTCGAATATATCAGATTATACACTTTTCAATTCAAAGCTTTGGATTTAACATTTGTAACCCTTTGCCTTTCAATGCAAGTAGAGTAACTTCATGAGAATACCTTTGTCCTCACTCCAGAGTCTATGGAAACGTTTGGGATTTGATTTGAGAACGGCAAAGGGTAAAAAGGATCGCCCAACAATCTTATGGCCCTGTTATTGTTAATTTTACAATTTTGAAAAACGTAAAGTTTTTATCAGTTTAATTCTGAATTCTTTACGCACTGAAAAAAAATTCAGTTTGAAACAAATACGGCGGCAAACTTACTGAAACGAAATTGAAACACAATTGAAGGGTTTCACGGCGCGGCATAACCATGTAGCCACTTTTTTCAACAAACGTTTTATTGGCTTCCAAATTCTCTAAAATTCCACTGTTGTTTTTTAAATCGTTTAAACAATTTTCATATGAACAATTTGTTTAAATATGCGAGATATGGAAAAACTAATAGCGCCATTCGATTTTACGGAAAAAATTATATAAAATCCATGTATTGGGAAATTTTTTGCTCCGCCCAATTTGTTTCATATGGTATAAATTTAAATATATATTCTATACCATGTAATTCTTTATTTATACTGCGTCACCAATTGTTCATAAAAAAAAAGGTTGAAACACGTAGTCTACCGTTACGGAATTTTCCGTAAGTCTAACCCCTTTTCCAGTAATACGAGCTCTAGCGCCATACTTTTTTTTAAAGATCTATAGATCTCTATCAACTCTCGAATGTATACTTTCTACATTTGAAGGGTTGTAGTACAAAACTAGATAACCAACATTTTTGTCAAAAATGGGGGTTTTGCATAAAAAAATCTTTAAAAATCAAATACACGTTGTTTAAAAAGGATTTGTTCGAAATCTCATTTTTAATATAGTAATACAAAGTATCACAGTATCTATTCTCCTTAAACAGGTAAAAAATATATATTTAAAAAAAAATATGTGACAAAAAAAGTTTCACAAGTTAAATAAACAAGAAAATCACTGCGTATTAACATTTTTTATTTATTGAACCCATCACACTATATAGTTAATATAGTTATCAAATCCGAATGAAATGAAACAACACGTATTTTACCGGGTTGATAAAAAAGTAGAACTTAGTTTTTTTTTAATCCGGAGGAAGTTCGTTTTGATAAAGTTATGAGTACATATTTTAATTCCTAAAGCTAATTACGTAGGTTAGTATCAAATAGTTGTAGGTTTTCCCTATCTCGCTTATGTAACATATTTTGTACTCAAATGTGAATAATATAGGTTAAAATTATATTTTTTCAAAATAATACGAGTTTATGATGTCATTCTTTGGTTGATAAGATAGTTTTGTAAATGAATAATGAAAAAAAAACAATTTAAGATAGTTTAAATTACTTAAGACAGTTTTAAGCAGAATCTAGAACGAATTTACCCCACATGTCTGAAGTTACCCTGTTCGGCGGTATACTTTAAAAAGGTGTTTTTGATTATCTTCGAAAAAAGACTTTCAGGGGGAAAAATAGGTAAAAATTTGTTTACGACAGCATTAAATTTTATTATTTAAAAAAATACTATTTTCACCATTTATATTTGTTATGTAGAAAAAATTTGGAAAATAATGCGTTAGAAAATAGTGTCAAGAGGCAAATTAAGAATATAAAACTTGTATGGTTTTTGAATAAAGTGTTTTTTAACATGTTCAGCAAAATCGCCACCATTTTGTTAATTCTGAAGTTTTTTAAAGAATTTTCCTTTGGATTTAAAAAGAAAACTAAAAGTTCCAGGAGATGCAAGACGGGAAAATTAAATTCCTGTTTTAAATAATACCACACTTTAAATATCGACAACCCTTTTTGATAGTTTGCGTCGTCCTTTATAAAATTCAAATTCGTAATTCGAACTGAATTAAAATAGATATTTCCAATTTAGAATTGCTTCATTTTGAATCTTTCAATTAGGAAATTTCCAAATTTTTAGGTTTTTTAATTTGGGGAGCGTTCACATATGACGTCACGCAGGTTTAAGAGATTTTAGACAGCCCCCCTTCGCTTGTCATGCAATTTTCCATATGCTTATATATGTAAGTCACGCTTTAAAAACACCTCCCTATCCTAAAGCGTGACGTCATATGTGAACACTTATTCATTTGGAATTTTGTTTCGCTTTGAATAGTTTGAATTGTTAAAAATAGTTGAAATGTATGCTTCAATTTCAAATAGTTGAAAATTGAATAGTATTTCTTTTCAAATTATTATAAAATAGACGTAATCAATTTTGCATTTAGATAATTTTCAGTCTTTCACGCTAAAACCTCACAATGCTAAAAATTCAATTTTCAAATTTTCAGTACTGTTTTTAGTTCAGATCATTGTTAAAGTATTTTAGCATTTTATTATACAAATATGAATATTTCTATAGAATTCTTACATCTTAATGTGCATTTTACACCGTATCCATTTAAAAATTTTTCAATTGCGAATTTTTACAGTGAAACAGATTTCAAGTTAAAAAGGCTTATATTTTCATGTCTTCAATTTCGATCACCTTAATAATGTGGGATTGATCAATTTTTCAGTCTTCAGTTGTTGAAATTTCAGTGTCACAGTTGGAATCTTAGGAGCAGCAGTTTCAAATGCTCCATTTTTTAGGATTAATTTTTCAAGTAAAATTGAAATGGCTGGATTTTGGTAGTACATAAAAGAGAATGTTGAATTTTTTAATTTTCTATTTGATTTATTTGTTATCCGACTCTCAATTATACAGGGCACAAAGCCAGAGTTGTGCAGTTTCATGTTTTAAACGATTTTAATTATGTAAAATTCGTTCAATTTTAAACTTAAAGGTTCGAATTTACATTTTTTAAGTTTTTGTATTAATTCCAAGTTAAAATTTCAATAAATTGGAATTATATGTTTCCAATTCGAAATTAGTCAATTTTCATGTTTTAAGTTATTCACTTCCACGATATTAAAAATTATTCAATATGAATTTCTTTTATCTTCGTCGGTTTAAATTAAAAATGGTTGATTTTTCAAATTTTGGAATGTAGAAATTTAATATTTTCAATTCTGAACTATTTTAATGAAAAATGTTCTAAGTTTAAATAGTTCTAAAATTAAATTTTTAACCCTGATACTAATCCAATTTAGAACAAACAAAATTGTGAACACTACCGTTTGATCTGTTCTGTTTTAATTTTTCAATTTGTTAATGCTTTCATATGAACTTCGACATTTTTTGGTCTTTAGTTTAGAAATTTTCTTTTTAAAACTCAAGTTTTTTTATTTTTCGATATTGTAAATATTTTGCGAACACTCCAGAGAAAAACATTTGAGTTTTTTTTTACGTATGTGGTTCTTCTTGTAAGAATTTGTCTTTTAATGTTCAATTTCAATACATAGACATAATTTATTCATACTTATCTGCAAGAAATTTTCAGCTGATTATAGTGAGACAAATTGCGATTCGGTTTCCCTCCAATTTACATTAAATATATGACTTTAGATCTGGATTGTCTGGGCTTAAAAAAAACCTTCACTTCCAATTTTAGACTTAATATTTTAATCTGGGCACAGCTTGAATCCTTTGCGTAAATTTATTTAAAATTAGCGTTTTAAAATGTGGAAAACTTTTCTTTTACAAGAAAAGAAACACTTTGATTTGAATAGAAAATATAGTTGAGACCATTTCATAAACTCCATGCAGTGCTCTGAATGCGCGGATATATAATATGTAATATATATAATATAATATAATAAAATATATAATATAATCCTGCTATATATATGATGCCTGTGTTATCCGAATTGCATGTCAAATTTATTTGAGAAAGAAATCAATGTTTTTTTGCTACATTTTTTTAATATCTTCTTCCTAAAGCCATTTTTATCAATAATTGATCCAGATACATATATTTACATGATATTTATGAATAATCAATCGAAATAGGTTATATTTTTTTTATAAATTTAATTAAAAATACATTATTTCAACAAAATAATAAAATCTCATTGTTAAAAGGAAACATTTTTAGATAAATGTATATAAGAAAAATATAACCTGTTTGCAATTAATTATTCATAAATATCATGTTAATATGTTTATCTGGATTAATTAATTATAAAAATTGCTTTATGAAGAAGAAATATAAAAATTTAACAAATAACATTGATTTCTTTTTCATATAAATTTGAGATGCAGTATGAATATCAAGAAACAATCAGAGCACAGGACTTCGAGTCTGCGCATTCCGGGCTCCCCATCTCCATGTAGAAATAAATTTAAAAGCAAGTTTTGACACCTCTCGCTTTTTACGTTCTATTTTCTTTTCACTTTCATTTTATTTTTATTTTATGCTTCCTTCCGAGGCAATATGATAATTTTCGTTTATATAATATAATCTCGTGGATGGATTTTGAAGGTGAAAGTGTAATAAAATACAGTAAAATATGATAATTCTCCGGTGAAATTAAGTACAAAGACGATGAAGCAATCGTAGCAATAATCCTCTGCTAGGCAGCTAGGGAAGAATAAGAAGGAGGATCCTTCTCATCGGCAGTTATGTCTTGGATGAAACCGAGGATGAAACTGACTTTCATTGAATTCTGCTTTTTCCGATGTATATTATGTTCTCGCGTCCTTCGAGATCGTGCCGATGCAATCGTCCTGCTTCTTTTAGAGGCCAAGACAATACCACGAGGTTCTCTTTGACCCGTCACTGATGCAGTATTTATGTAACCGTAACATGTGTGGGGTCCATTTTACCCACAGGCAACCTTCTTCGTTTTAGGAAGTTCACCCGGCTTCAAATTGAAGTACCAGTACGCTGTTGTCCAATGTAGTGTGCCAGTCCAGTACAAAACATATTTATCATTATAGCGGCTTCCCAGTATTGAGCCAGTAGTAAATTTCCACCTGAACCTATACATTTCTTTTTATGTAATTGGCTGTTCTTAAAAAATTTAGTGAATTTAAGTCGCACCGTAAATTACCACTGTTTCCTGATTGAACATAAACTTTGTTCAAATTGTGCGTAATTGTTGTACTTGTGTACTGAAAGAGCAGCAATTGCTTCACGCGCTGCAGGCGACATTTGAAAACCGGATCTGGTCTTTCAGCACACGCAATACACGCATGCCTATCGGTGTTTGCATTTCAGTATCGTTTCTTCCCACCTACTATATATTGCTCGTTGGTAGAGATAAAGTAACATCACTGATATCGCCCCTCGAAGTTATCGATTCTTCCCAATAATATCTGGATTCTCAATTCCATAAAACTACAATCTATAGCTTGTTTCTATGCCAAAAACATATGCTAACTTCATTTTTATAGCGGATAAGATTAATTTATGGGACATCTCAACCTGAAGTGATATTTACCGTAAAATTTTACGGCATTCAGAGAAATATATTTAAGTTGAATCTTGCAAAAATCTAATTACCCACGCTATTAAAGTACAAGATCTTATCGTTTGCGGAGAAGCGAATTCATACAAGTGACGTAAAAAAGTTGCGCCTACTTTTTTAACTGAAAGCATGTAAAAATTCTATTTGCGAGCCCAATTATATTTCCAGTCTGGGTCATCGACCTTGTCTTCTTATTTGTAAGTTGCGACACATTTGGTTAAGTGGCACGAACCCTAATTAGTTTTTTTTTTCTTTTAAGGGCACTAAAACGCGACACAGATGCATGGGGCGCGGGTAAAGTGAAGGCTGGAAAGACTTTAATATGTAGAATTGAGAAACGTTCGAAAATCAATCATCCTTTAATGATAGTGATTCTAATTTGTCTAGGCGTCTAGGGAACAAATCATTCTTACTGACGTTGTAATTCATCTTAGATAAATTATATTGAGTCTACGTTATTAACGATGCATTCTGGTGTTATATTTTGTAAAATTTAAAGTGTAATAACTTCATGTTATTTGCATACCTTTCTAAATTGTTTCAAGCGTTGATGGATTGCTACAAGCCTTGAGAGGAAAATACTTTTTTTGTGTGCAAATATCCGGCAGAAATTCCCATTTTTCCGGTCAATTAGTATTCAAAAGTCACGCATCGATAGAAGCGACACGAGGTATGCGTGTGACTAATAATTACCTCATCGAGTTTACCCTATTTTTATATGCGTGAAAGAGTGAGTAATACCTGTTGATACGTGTCATAGCGGACATATATAAAAGCTGATTATGCAGTGTATGAGTGCAGCTATATCACAGTACTTATAACACACATTAGACAGAGATCGGAAGCATTGACGATGAGCGAATCGTAATTGGTGTAGCGAAAGGAACAATTACGGGCAAAAAGAGTCAATTGCCGCTTCATCGGTGCAGACTTGCGAGTTGAGAATTGAGAGTATAAACTGCAAGACGAGTCATACTCCAGTCACGAGGCAAATCAATAACCTCTTGAACGATGAATGGTTCATTTCGATTTTTGCGGACGCTGCAATATAGTTTTTCTGTCTTTCTATATATGGTGTTGCAGGGTGGCCAATGCGTTGCCAAAGATTGTCTTGTTCCAGCCATTTTACCCATTTCCATCATTAGAATATTAGATATGGGAAATTAAAATATAGCTAAAATGTCCAGCTAGTAATATTATGAAGAAATCCGTAATAAATGTTAATGACAAATCTCATCGTCGTCTGGAATCATTTTCATGTTTACGCTTCCTTCAATTCGTGACCAGGATTCTTGCGAAGCAAAAAGTGGCAGAATGTTCATTTCAGAATCCTCAGCTGACAAAGAGCGCCTGGTATACCTGGTAGCTGAGCAAGTAGCGCCACATACCTTTTAAAAAGGTGAATGGGCCGAAAAATAAGATAAACGAAAAGTAGTAGTGGTTTGAGCTTGGTGGGAGGAAAGGACGCCAGGTCCAGGTGAACAGTTTCAGGTAGAATCAGAACTGATTGTAAGGTCCGAGCAGATGGCTCTTCGGATGAGCGATTGATGGCTGCTGACCAGCATTTACAATTTGGTTAGCCACTGGACCACCTTCACTTCAATTTTTTCAAAACTTCTATTGTTACCAGGCGTGAACGCGAGACTAGTCTCTATAGTCTATGTCTATAGTTTAGGAAAAGATCATGAGTTACGACTTTCCACATTTTGGTGAAATTGAGAAAGAAAAAATGGTATTCTGATTTTATATACTCGTATCGGAGAAATTCAATTAGTGTCTCTTGAATTATATTCCAAAAGGTAAAATTATTACTCTTTACAATTCTTTCAATTTATCGAGTGTAAAGTTACATTCACTCTATAGACAATTGTTAATAATTATGCCTTATTACGCCTTACAAAAATAATGATATATATACAGAAATGCTCTTTTAGTCTATATTATTATCTAATTATGCATTATCAATATATAAGGCATTTCTTGAAAGAATTTGCACTCATTCATATATACTAATCATACTCATAACGCCTACAAATTACGTTAGAGATTACGTCACACGTGACTAATATATTATTCTAGTAATTAGGTAATTGAGCTTTATTGAAGAGGGTGGAGAATGGGAAATTTAGCAGCGGGGGTCAACCCGCATGAGAACATCATTTTTGGCCCTTTACCTTCCTTGAAAGTTACGGCCTAAGATTTAAGAATTATTCGGCTGTCTTATTTTTTTTTCTGAGAATCATCCAATCCCTGTTGAATTTCCGATTTGTGCATACCTGCACGGTTCAATGCTGGTAGGTAGGTATGTACGTGCCTTCTACCGTCGCCTCCGTTGTTTGTAGTGCACTCACACGGAATAAGATAATTTGCGAGCTGCCTATTTTCTTTCAGTAGCTAAGAATGACCTAATTTGTTTAGAGTTAGAGAACAAATTTGTAAAAAATGTAATAGTAATTACATTTATTATTGATTATTTAACGCAAATGAAGTTGCTCTTTGCCATATTAACTTTTTCAACGCATTTAATAATACCATTATCATTAATAATGATTTTGTTTAATTGATTAATTAAATGATAAAATGAAACAGTTATCGGTCATTCCCCGATTTTCAGGCATTTTTTCCGTTCATAAATTTATTATTCAGAAGCTTTGAACTTTGAATGTTTAAATTTGATTTGATAGCTCTGAAATTTAATAATGCGTTAAAAATATATACTTTACACATTATTGGTTCTTTATATCTAAACTTTCGATATACTATAGATAATTTTTCCACCTGGGAGATTAAAAAGGTTTTAGCTGAGGTTTTAACTTTGCTATGTGTTTCAAGCTTAAACCGTTTGAACAATGGCATTCTGAACTCGATTCTGAATGAAAAGAAGTCTGCCCTTTTAAAATTTTTAAGGAATAGAAAGGAAGAAAATTTTTATTGTTAGAACTTTTAAGACTTTGTATGGTCGTTGCTTCACACTATGAAATCGTTCAAGTCCAAAATTTAAAATGCGACTAACACTTTTAATTTTTAAGGCAGTGTAACTGCTCCAGTTTTTATTTTTTAAATATTGTATATGAAGTTCAAACATTTTCATTTTAAAGGTTCTAATTTCTGAACATTTTAAAGAATCGAAAATGCGAGGCTTTTTGAAAACCCCGAACTTTTGAATTTTTTACGAAGTTTCTCATCGTCCCGAAATTCAGGACGAGTAGTCAAACATTTTTCATAAGATGGATTAGTCGTCCCGAAATTTCGGGACCTTTTTCAGCCCTTCCAATTTTTCGGAACCACTAGACTAGACGCAGCCTTTTTTAAAACCTTTTCATTTTCAGCTTATACTTGTTAAAGTTTCACATTTTAATCACTTGTAATATTTAAAAGATTAAAGTTTGAACTTATTATCATTTATGAAACTTTACAAAGTTTTTGTCTTTTAAATGATTTTAAGGCCCTATAATCCTATATGGCTGCAAAGATTTTTATATCTAACCTAAACTTTTTATCGAGGTGTTAACCACTAGAAATTTTGATGTATAAGTTAATCGAGTTCAAAAGAATACAAAATAATTCAAGGTGAATTGAAAAAAGTCAAAATATTTGAAGGTGAATTGAAGAGAATTCAGAAGCAGGTGTACACCTGAATTAGTAAGTGGTTAACCCCTCGTTTAAATAAATTTATCTTAAATGATTTTTTAACCGCGTTTTCAACTCTCGAAGCTCCTGAATTGAAATCATACAACTTCTAATTATAAAGTGTGTTCTTAGCTGCGGGCAACGGGGAACAGTAAACCCCATAAAAAATTGTACTCCGAAAACTATAAACCGTTAGTATAGTGTCTGAAATTACTGTCACTGTCATGGCAGCTTTTCCTTACGCTTACGGTCTCCTTTCATTCTTTCAAGGAGATTCCACAATAGGATTGAGAAACCGACATAGCATTGACTTGACGTAGACTTGACATAGCTGTAGAGTCGACGCGATGCGCGCGCATGCATTGCCAACTGTTTATTTTTATGTGTCGTTCGCGTTCCGCTGTTCTGGAGAATTAAGATTAAAATGGCCGACTCAAGGTGCCGTTCCATGTGGGAAACTCA
>CAKNYM010019189.1:0-20244 GCA_932195095.1 Andricus curvator
TGGCACTAAAGCGTTGCACAAAGATCCTCGGCGTGAGCGCACTAGGGGAAATCGCGCGCCACCCGCCCCATCACGGCATCTTGTTTACGTATCGTTCTATTACTCAAAGACGAATTAATTTGCCACTCTGAAAATTGGGGGTCTTATAGGAAAAAATCTCAGCTTTCTTTTACAAATATTTTGAAGAAAAAAAAAGTGCCCGTATTTGAAAAAAAGTCAAATTTTTTTTTGATTTTCAAAAATTCGGGTCAAATTTTGACTTTTTCCAAAAATCGTTATCACCACCAGAAAGTTTGTGAAAAAATCTATCAAAAATATTTGAGGTGAAATTTTGTTTGAGGCAATAGGACAAAAGTTACAAACGTTTGAAACTAAGGCTTTGCTTGAAAAACCCAAAAATTGTACCCCCTCCACTTTGATAAATAACTATCAAAATTAATTAATTTTTGGTGTGAGGAGTACTATCTAATAGGACTACAATTGGGCCAATTTTTAGCCCGATCGGACAACTTTCATTTTCGAGGTGGGTACACTTCAGAAATTATGCCCCAAGTTGTTCAACCAAAAAAGATCTACAAATTTGTTATACATTTTCATTATAAAAATACATTAAAAATGAAAGAACTTTTTAGAAAAACGCACATGCTACCATAACATTTGATTTCATAAAATTTTTCGCCTAAGTTATATCTACAAATTTGCTTTGAACCACTTCACGTTAGGATGCGTATTTTTGGTTTAAATCGTAAAAAGTAACATTGGAAATAAACAAATTAAATTTATATTAACAATTTATAATAATTAATTAAAAAATGACAAAATATCAACCAGAAATGTCGATTTTTAAAACGAAACATGTGGCGCTCTCATTGCTTGAAACACGTGGTGTGATGACGTCACGCGCCTTCAAAGCTGAAGAAAGTACATGATCAGCTTGATAAAAACAATCCAAATAATTCATCATCAACGTGCTGGGCTGAAAGGGTTTATTTTTATGAAGTATCAGTATGCCTGGATACGTTAAAGCCAGATCAAATAATTAGCCAAAAGTGATTACACTTATGAGAAGTGATTTTTTATTAATAATTTCAACGTTGCTGAGACTCGAGGAGTAAAACCGAAAAATAAGTAAATGGGATGAATGACATTAACCCTTTAAAACATTTATTTTTATATATCTGATTCATTAATTTAGTATGATAATTTCTTTTGGCGAATCGTAGCATATATATTATACAATATTGGCAATATTGCATCCAGAAAACCTAACCTCACTTTTTTATAGATGCTTTCATAAATACTTCTATAAAATTGTTAAAAAATGCATAGTCATAAGATTTATAATTACTTTTATAAATACTTTATTTTATTCTTTATTTTATTCTTTATTTTATAATTTATTTTATACTGTTGACGTTAAAGATGTTGTAGGGCACATTTCTCTGTTTACCATATTTCGAAATGTAAAAGAGGGGACTTCAAATTTGGACGAATTTGTAGCTCCAAAGGATGCCCAGGGGCTGATTAGATTTTGAGCTAAATCGGTCAATTACAAGTGATTTTTTTGCGTTCGAAGTTTCAAAAATGTTTACCTTTTTTATGTCACTGGTTTTATAACGAAGTGTCTCGTCGTCCCGAAATTAGAGATGAGTTATTTTTCATACGTTTGGCTTTTCTTATTCTCCAACAAATATTATAAAAAAACGCAAACATTTTCTCACGGTAAGAAATGATTTTTCCTACTGAATCAAGTGGTAGACACGTAAATAGTAATATTTCTCTAAGAAAATGTTTCAAAAACTCTCAATTGCTATTGTTTAGTAACGAAAATAATTAAACATTGAAAAAAGTGGTCCAGTTCCTTGAAAAAGATGATTTTTTACGAAATCATGTTGAAAATAAATTAACCGCTATACTCTAATAAAAATGTAAGAACAATCAGTAAATCTAGGTACATTATTATAATAATTAAATATATATTTCAATCTATTCCTCAATTTTTTTAATTTATTCATAATATTTGTTGCTATCGATATAAAATATTTCATTCTTATCAGTTGTTGTGATTCTCAATCACTTTGAAACCAATTATAAATTAATTTTATGAGATAAATAAATACCTACATGACTGTCAATAATGCACAATCTCATTATTTATTTATAAAAATGTTTATAATGACTTATTAATCGACAATATTTAGTAACTTTCCGTGATGAATATTATTTATATACAAATTGTCAGCATTTTCAGTTAAGAGAAAATATTTTTCTGTAATTGAGCATTGCAAAGAAGTATTTATTTATATATAAATAATTCATGACCATTTGCTTGAATCTGAAACTAAATATTTTTGTTAATTGAGTTGGACTGCAGTCATTAAGATGATCAATGAGTTAATTGAACCTGAGTAACAAATAATTGTTCGTTCATGTTTATAAAGTTTATAAAACGTCAACGTATAGTCTTCAGTTAAAATATTGTAGGCTAGAAAGATTCAAAGTAGGGTCAGCTTGGAAGGAGAGATTGAACAGCGTCAAAGTAGGGTCTTGAGTTATAAAAATGTAGGTTCTAAAGATTCAAAGTAGATTCAGAGAAGTGTTACGGCGTCAAAGTAGGTACTTCAATATGAAGACTGTAGCATCTAAAGATTCAAAGTAGGGCCTATAGATTTAAATGGAGTCAAAGTAGGCTCTAATAAGAAGCTGCAGGTTCAAAGTAGGGTCTAAATTTCGTCTCGGGATGCAGATCAAAGTGTAATACTAACATGCTAGATAAAATTATAGATACTGACTAAACGAATCATGCTTATAATGTAGTTTGTATTAAATTTTAAAAATACATGGCGTTTCCAGAATTTTAAAATTGATCAAATCTTTGTGATTCCAAAAGTTTCTTCGTACATAAACAGAATGAACAGAATAAGCAATTTTTTTTAACTTCATGAATCGGTACTAGAATATAGCAGTGGGTTGGTTGATGCATCTTGAAGACGCGAAAACATACATCAGAATTAATAATAATAATGTTAATTATTAATATTAATTAACATTAATAATTATTAATTAATATTAAAATGTTTTTCTCATATAAACCAGATAAATTTTTTTAAATATCTACTCGAAAAAAGAACCACTTCAAATTACCACATTTAACGGAGATTTGAAAAAAAAACTGCATTTTCGAGTTCCTGGGGTCTAATTATACCGAAATACATTGGAACTTGGATATAATCTATCCGGATTTACTGCGTTCCGAGAATTGATGTCGCAGCGGTTTCATGATGTGGGGAGCGCAGAAGGGGCTGCTCAGCCAAGCGTGACAAACGGCTCGAGGGCCGCACTCTTCGCGCGTTAGTTGCATCAGGTTACGTCATACGTCCAAATCTAACAGAAATGATTCACGCGGCCCTTCCCTATTTACGTTCAGACGGTCTGGATTTAGTATCAAGACGCTATCAAGTAGCCATGCCCGAAACCGGTATTCAATCCAAGTTCTAGTGTATGTTACAAAATTAGATTTGAAAACTTACGTAATTAAAAACCTCTCTGTATGGGGAAGCAAAATATTTTGTTGAATCAACAACAAATTTGGCTGCATAAATACTAACAAAACATTTTTCTCAGCCTACGCAGTTATTTCGATCAGTTTTGTTATCATAAATATTTTAAGGGTCTGATTACAAGAAAATCTTGAAGAATCTGTGATCGTAAAACTTGTTATAACGAGATTCAGTTCCCCAGGGAGAAAAATACAGCTTTCAATCCGGGAACTCTTCTTCTGGTAGACTTCCATCAAAGTTTCGCGCATGATATCGAAGTTCACGTTCTTTTTGCACCGTGCCGTAGGGAGACGAAGCATTTATAGCTTCTCAAATGCATTCCAATGGAAATTTCGACGTGGTTTTGTCGGCCACACCACGCTGCGATGCGATGGAACTTTATCGAACGCAAATGCTGCCGAGATTCCCGCAGCATCTTGAAATTGTTTCCCTCGTGAATATAAACACAGCGTCGAAACGCGCTGTACTGTAATACGCTGCATGAACTGCTGCACCCGATGAGCGAGATAAGCAGCCGCAGTCCCGAGAACTGTAAACTGCAGGAAGTATTTTTTGCGGTTAATGTCAGAGTAAATTTAAATTACTCGCGCGGGCGTATAAGAGCGCACAATATTAAATTACGACTTCTCTTGAAAAGATCTTTTGCAAAGTTGAAAAATTGCAAGATATAAAAACGAAAAGGAAATGAAAGTTTCATTATACATATATCAGTATTTTTAATGATCATTCTTTAAAAAATGATGAATTTATAGTAAGGAAATAGTTCACTGTAGTAGAGAAAATTTATATTAAATTACACATATAGTAAAAATTTGTAGTCAAAAACTCTAAGCCCAAAATTCGATCGCGTCAAGTCGCGTTGGGGCAAATTGAGCTGAAACTGGAAATAGCGAGTACTCGAAAAGATTTCTAGAAAGTCAATACTTCTACCGCGACTGCAGCTAGTACTATTAGGTCTACCAACTTTACCGCATGCAATGAAGATGTTTGATGTTAATGAAAAAATTCATCACGATTTTTAATACAAAATGCCTCTATTAGCACGACTAGCGCAAACAATAATTGTGCTTTTCTCTCCAAGAACAATTCAAGGCGGCTTAAGTTGTTTTTGGGGAGAACTGCTTTTCGGATTCTCTGCACGGAGAAAAATGGTTAGTCAGTCTGAAGATCTAGAGTGTCAGGCCCACTATATTTGAGCCTTAACTATAGGACAATCCCCTAGATGGTGTAGCGTGCCATCCGCGGAGTGTCAAAATTTGATGGTTGGTTTCACTATCCCAGAGTGTGATGGTAACAATCCTGGAGTGTCAACCTGATTATCTCAAGAATTTTGGCTGGATTATCTCGAAGCATTAACTTAATTGTATCAGAAGGTACACTTTATTATCTGTTGTCGTTCTCGTGCCTACAGATATATTCATGTAAGAGAGACAAGAGACGAAAATTTAAATTATTTCAAAAAACCTGAAAAACATGAAAATTGATATAAAATCCGTCAAGTCCGCAAGCATCTTTATCAGTCTTGATGAGGAAGATGCCTAGGACATGATTGCAATTGAACAAAAACTTTAACAACATATTACTTTAAGCACGAGAGACTCAGGAAACGGCGTCAATGCACTGAATTGAATCATTTTTACCACTGAAAAATTCTGCAAATGATATGAATGCTTATTACAAATCTCGCAAGTCTTGTATCTTTATCAACAAATGAAGAAATTTTTAGCGAGTTTTTAGTCAAAAATTTGGAGAATACCCACTGATTGATGAGTGACGCCTTTGTCCTTAGTCCCTCGGAAGTATCGAATTTGAACTTTAAAATCAAACCACTTAACATACTCTCCACCATGTTCGCCACATTTTATCCACTCTCCACACATGTTCGGAATATCGAGGTGTTCACACTAATTAAAAGCTTTGTGTCACATGGCAGGTGTTTCGGGTGTATTCGTTTGGCGTTCGGTAGAGGTCGTGACGCAGCCACTTCTGGTTGACACTCTTGAGTGTCGATTTAATTATCCTGATAATAAGTCTAAAACACCTGAGCATATTCGAACAGACTATAAAAGTTTTGTCTGCCTAATTATGAAGAAAAAATTGTGGATGGTACTTGGTACTTATCTAGAAAATCAAACTGACCATCTAAATATTAACACTCCAAGTTTGACTATCCATTTTTCTCCGTGTGATCTCTAAAATGCATGGTCCCATATGGTTTCTGGATATACATACAAAATAGTTTTTTATCTTTCAACAAATTACTTAAATGAACTCACTATTTATCAAAATTAATAAAGATAGATTTGAAGAACATGAAAAGTATACTTGAAATTGTTATTAATAATTTATTTTTAAAAATACTCCAGTATATCAGTTTGTTGTAAACAAATTGTTTTGTACTAAAATCTTTCTGCTTTATTATTAGATTGGTATTTATTAACAAAAAATTGTTAAAAATTAAAATTAATTAACAGTTTATAATTTTTTAAACCAATTTTTTGAATCATTGAAGCCCATGGGTAGACAACAAACTAATTTGCTGGAGTAATTGTCTCAATAAATGATAAGGCCTAGGGCCTTAATAAACCTTCTAACGGCCCTTATTACTAGAAATAAAACAATAATTGGACAACTTATATCTCTCCTCACGTAATTGTTCATAAAAACCTTAGGGAATGTTCATTCCCTAATTTTTTTGCACAATTTTATCAAAAGATGATATTAATGAGTGCATTTTTTTCTATTCCCTTTAATCCTAACAGTTTAAAATGTTACGTTTTTCCTTTTTTGACGGTTTCTCGTTTTTCACTATTCCCGAGTTTTGTTTTTGCAGAGAACAGCTCAATTGATGTTCGTATTTTTCAGAAAGTCGTATTTCCTGATTGGACTACCGGGAAAATACTTCAATGCTGGCTTGGTCGACGAATTCATTAGGTCCTAGTTAGAGAAGTCAAGTTAGATAATAAAAATGAAAAAGCTCGCAATCCACCATCAGTCAACAGATTTTTATGGAATCTTTTGCAATGTGTTGCTTAAAGTATGTTGTGAAAAGTTCAAAAATGGAAAACGTTGCTCATTATTATTTAGTTATGTAAGCCAAGTAGTAATAATTATTTCATATATATATATATATACACCCACATATATATTTTTTTTGCAGTCAAGGCGGTAATTTTGACCTTTCTTTAGTAAAATAGATAAGGAAACAAATAGCGAAAAGATTTTCAACCCAAAAGATTTCCATTATTATGAAAATTTAATTGGAAAATAAAATGTTCACGAAACTTATGACAAACTCTAACTGTAAGTGAGGAAATTATCCAGTTCACAGTGACATGGCAATATAGTCTTCTAGCAGTTAATGTCAGAAATTATCAACAAAAAATGTAATTTATTAATAAACCTGTTTTTGAAACAAATCGTTCAATTTTACTTTTTATGTACAAGGAATGTTTATATTGCAATTGTATCATGATTTCATTCATAATTCATTAATTTATAATTTTACATGATTTTCAGTTTTGCATCGACCATTTTTAATTCGCCCTGTTGAATTTTTATATCTCTATTAATTTATTATTAATTTATCATTGATGTATTATGAATTTATTATGAAATATTTATAAAGAATATGACAATTTAAACCAGTTATTGCATTTTCAATAGTCTTTACGAATTAACCCCCCCCCCATCGTTTTTGACAATTATTTCGGAAAGGGAGAATCGGATAGAAATTCATTAATACAAACAAGTACTGCATGAAATTTACAACAAGAGTAAAGGTATGCATCCTTCATGTGCAGGTCATATTTTCCAAGTAATCCACCCTGGAAGTGGAGGTTGAGTTTTACCGCGCGGCTCGCACGGTCTATGCTTAGCTCATATCTGAAATGGGGTCGTTTTTGGATGAAAATGTGTAGCTATGAAATTGTAGCGAATTTTACGTTGCAAAATTTCAGTTCTGTTCATTTTCATTTACAAAACTCCCTATTTCGAGATATGGGCTAAGAATCGAGCATGCGACCCGCGCGGTAAAACTCACCTTCCACTCCGAGGGTAAATTATTCGGAAAATATGGCCCGCACAGGAAAAATGTACACCATCATTCTTGTTGTGAATTATATTTACTATTTGTGTCTACTAATGCATGTTTTTCCGATGCACCCTTTCCGAAATAATCGTCAAAAAACATTTTTTGGGGGCGATTTCCACGATTTAAGGGCGTTTTCACATAGAATTTCGAGTGAAAATCGTTTTATATCAATTTCTAATGCACTAAGGAATATTTGTGCCAAATATCGATGCTTTATTTTTATTCTGCAAAAAAGTCTATAAATGTTAAAAACTTTGGTCCAGAATTTTTATTGTTTCGACCTTGCATTCGGAATCAGCAACCCCAATATCCATATGCATAGTATTTTTATGTCTCAGACTTAATTTATTCATGTTATATAGCTTTTAAATCTTTTTTTTTTGTTTTTGAAAAAAACATTTAATTTTCAAAATAGCAAAGGTGTTTGATTTTTCAACTTTTTACTGTCTACAAATAGCAATAAAAAAATCAGTTTACTATTGGTGTATTTCGAGGTATAAACCTTATTTGACTCCGCTAAATACCTATATTGGCAAAATTTTTTGTATTGGGAAGTGGATTTTTACCAGTGTTCTCAATATTTGTATCTGAAAGTTACTGGTGGGCTATTCTTTCATGTAAATTCTTACAGATATAGTTTGTATAGTTTCTTGATAGGCCAATAGACAAATTTTCGTTCCAATGATCAACATTAGTCTAAGTGCCGGATCAACTTAGGAAGTTAACCGAAAAGTTGACTTTTAGCCTAAATTCCTAAGGCTTGGTGGACCATTAGGTTGTAATAGAGTTTAAGTGGATCGAAATCTTCAAAATTTGAATATTGAAATTTTAATTCAGAAAATACGTCTGGTTACCATTATTTTAAACATTCAAAATAAACTACTTATTGCAGCAAGGCGATCTCAAATGGTACCGAGAATTGCACATAATTCCTGCTATACGATTATACTTGAGTGTATAAGCCTTTTTATTGAAAAAGAATTCACGTTCAAAATTCTTCACATAATTTTCAATTATTTCAATTACTTAAAAAAATTATTTTATGAAAATAGAAAATAAATAGTGTGAAAAAAATCAAATCGAAGTTCGAAAAATAACGTAACTTAGTTACTGCATGCTCAAATGAGTATGTATATGTGTTTGTATGTGTGCGTAAATTGAAATCACTAACAATACTTAGTTTTGTAATCTAACTTAACTTACAACAAACTATCTTTGTATTAATACTGTCAAACAGAAATAACTGTTTACCTCATATTGCACTGAAAATCCCATTTAAGTGCGGTTTCGAGCATGGTCCTGAATAGCCTTCCCTTACAGCGAACACAACATTCGCTTGCTCCGAACGTAAACAGGCAGGGCCGCGTGAATCCTTTCTGTTGGATTTGAAGGCATGACGCTAACCTGATGCAACTAACGCGGTGAGAGTGCAACCCTCAGGCTGGTTGTCACGCTTGACTGAACACCCCCCCCCCTCTCGCCACTCACTTATCCAGAAACCACCGCCGCATCAATTTCGAAACGACTTAAATGGGAGATACTTAAATAGGATTCCTGGTGTATCATTTCTTAAAGCTGAATTTTTTTTTGATCCGACGATTTTCAGAAAAAATAAATTCCCATACTACCTGAAAAAGCGAAAATTTATAACTATGATCCACGATATTGGATTCACTACTTTGAATTTTGATATTTTTACTTCGAATTTGGAAGCAGCGGCCTGAAAGACATCCGCGTAGCAATTTTTCGTCAAATCGTTTTGTTTTACAATTATGATCCGCTATAGCGGATTCACCATTTTGAATTTTGAGATTTTGAGTTTGTATTTTAAATCATCAACCCGACAAATCCCCAAGTAACAAAGTTTAGTGAAATTGGTTTAATTTGTACAATTATGATCCTATATTGATGATTGATGATATATTGACAATTATGATTATGATATTCTTATGTCGAAGAAACATAAGGAGCCATAGAAACACAAGAGCTTACATGAGCAAATGTATGGATGTAATTCAGGAAGTAAAAGTGGTATTCCAGGACAGGAAAGTGTAGCGACAAATAGTTTACAAGAAATGCATGATGAAGGGTGTCAGTAGAGTGAGAGACGCCTGAAAGGAAATACCTTGGATACTAATGGGCCCGCGCAGAGAGCTTTATATGGTGACTTTGTCAAGCTCTTCACCTGGGGTGATGGCCACCACCCCCACCCCTTATCCTGTCACGTACACTAAATTCCTTGATCCCCGATAGTATGACGAGGCTAGAACCATGTAAGTCACGCTTCCTCCGAAAGGGAATTGGTTTAATTATAATAACTTTTTATTCACACCATTCTTTCAGTGGCACTTTAGAGAATCAGCCTGCTAAATTTAAAACATCCATAACACATGTTGCAAAGTTATTCCTATTTACCATCATTTCACAGGAACCTTGTATTTCTATATTTCTATATAGTATAGCTTTAATTTTAGTTAATTCATGAAACCTCTTTTTCGACCTGACCACTTATTCAATAACTTGATTTTCTGAAATTCAATTTTTTTTTTTCAAAATTCATCAGTGAACGTAATGCAGGCATTCAAATAATGGCAGTTTCAACCCTGTAAAATGCAGAGAGCGATCAAATATACTAGCATACATATATTATTACTTTTCGTAAAAACAGTACCATGAAGGCACCACGGTGCGCCGCCGGGTTCTAGCGGCAGCGTCATGCGCGTACCGGAGTACTCAACGCTTATTTTCATGAATTAAAAATTCGAATCCCATTTTCTAATCTACGTAGTATTATAGGAAAAAACCTAAGCTTTCTGTTAAGACCAAAAAAAAAAGCAAAAAAACCTGTCTTATTTCGAAAAAAAGTCAAATTTATTTTTGACCTTCATTTTTGAAGGTCAAATATTTATTTTTTGAAAAAATGCGTAGCACCAATCGAAAGAGCGTGAAAACCTCTATCGAAACTGTACTGGACAAAATTTTTTTTATCGCTATTAGAAGAATTAAAAATCTCCGAAATAGACGATATACACGAAAATCCCAAAACTTTCACCCCCTCCCCCTCGGTCAATACTTATCCGAATGACAAAATTTTTTCCCCATAAACTACTATCCAATAGCACAACGCTTTGCCTAAGTTTAACTTAGATCGGACAACTTTGACTTTTTGAGCGGGTACACTTGAGAAATAACGCCCCATATTTGATCTCTTATTTTTAGAACTGAAAGAAATATTCCTCGATCAGATTATATTTTTGAAGATATTGCAGAAATTATTTTTTTGCCTATTAGTTACTTTTGTGCAATAAATATTAGTCGAAGGGCAAATATGTTTAGACAGTTTTTATTCTTCCTGTATTGATCTAATAAAATGCGAAAGAGAAAATTGAAATATGAATTGAAAAGGCGCGATCTGCCGAAGACGTACCACACATATTCGAAATCAGGAGATCATTCTGCAATGAGAATCGTTAGAAGTATTGAGGCGAGTCCGACGCGACGGTCTGTCTGGACTGAGAGAATTTTTTCAAAGCACTATATTCAAGTGTTTTTCCTCTCATTGCACCTTCCTATTGAGAATGTTAATTTTTCTAACCTAGTTTGCAACTTACGTTATTGAAACTGCTAGTTATTTCAATGCGATTTTATTATTTATTTTGTGAATATCACTTTTTCCTAACATCAATTTGCTATCGAAAATATTAGTCTTTACAACTCTGAATGACAATTATTAAGTTTGAAGTATATTTATCATTGATATGGAGAAAGTACTTATTTGTATCGCTGAGGCAATTAATACTATTTTCTCGACTACGTCTTTAGATTGCCATCGAACTCTTGTAAAAATAAATATTATATGTAATACCAAATTTTACAACCAACAGTTTCTTCGCGGATGAAAATTTTGTTACATGTGTGTTCGTGTATGTTCGTTCTTTATGCCTGCGATCAGTGGTCGGTACAGATAATTTATTGGTATCGGCAAAACTTTATAGAGGCGGAAATTTTTCGTCACAGAATTTTAGAATATGCTGCTCGTTATCCGTGAGATAACAAATAGATCATCAGGAAGAACTATTCTCTAATCATTTATAAATAGATAAAATTATAACTAATTCTAACTATTATAATAGAATCTAATCCAGCTGATCAAAAACGAGGAATCCAGATAAAAATAATTAAAGGTAAGTTATGAATTTTCATGACATAACAAAATGAACTGAAAGTTTCTACATGGAAATAATAAAGTAAAGTTTTATGGTTATAAAATTGTTGATAACAATGAAAAATATTAATTTTCGGTGAGTATTATCGATTAATTATATCAGCGGTCGAGAGTTTTGAAGACGACATTAGTCGCACTTCCCGCGTAAAAATATTTGGTCTTGATTTTGTCTTGGGTAAAGACTAGTCCAAGACAATTTCAAGTTATTCTGTATGTCTAGCTCGTGAGACAGAAACATACTAGTTTTGATCTTTTAAGACGAATATTTTCGACTTGAAGACCAAAAATGTATGTCCTGAGACAAGATTATTTGATTTGAGTCAAAAGGCTTCAAGACCTCCGAGGGTCTTCACTAATCCGTTTTAAATTTTACAAAATGTTCATATGATTTACCTTCATGGTATTTATTTTTAGGTATGTCCATTTTTTCCTATGTCTAACACTTCACTAGATACTTGCAGAAAATGACAGTTTTAATATTTTAGGAACAATTTTATATGCCGGTATTACAAGTTTTATCGGTTGTAAAGTTTTAATACTTAGCCAAGACCAAACATTTTTACCCGGTTGGATGCTTTCTTAGAGCTACCATCTAATACCTCTGCTTCTGGTTTTGGTTAAATCAGGTCATCTACCTCTGGAATGCAAGAGAATTATGTATATCTTCAATATCTGGCTGATGAGACGGAACCAGACATCATCCCGGTAAGAAGAGAAGAATTCAAAAAAATTCAGAATCTGAATTCCATTAATACGTGAATTTTTCTTCATCGAAAGTTCCACGAAAGAGTAGGAAAAAAATCAAAACCTATTCCTCTTAATCGACTTGGAAAAATTTAATGGAAGTGTATTGGGAGAAATTAAAAAATGGAGGAATGCAAAAGAAAGAATAGAAAGAAAGAGAATAATGTCACTTTGAAGACGCAAAAGCTAGTCTTTTTAATCCACTCAGAAGAATTCAATGGAAGCGTATTGGAAGGAATTAAAAAGTGGAGAAATGTCAAAGAAAGAATAGAAAGGAATAGAATAATGTGCATTTTAAGGCGCAACTGTGAATTGAAATAAATGCATTTTTTTAAATAAATAAGTATTGTATTTGGGTAAATTATATAAACATTTTTTTATTAATCTATCGAACAGAAACATATTTTGACTGATTTCATATGAAATCTGTCTTGGAAGACGCACTACTGCTGTGCAAATTTGCATGGATTGCACAGCCACACAAAAAAGTATATGGAGTCAAAAAAACGATCTATATAACATTGTAGTAATATTGGTCCTGCATAGTCGAAATTCAAATTTTTTTAATTTTCTGCTTACCATTTTTTTTTACTTTGAATTTTTGGTTTAGGTTATATTTTTTCAACTTGACTGCTAAACATCTGAAATCGTTTTCAGGATTTAGGAGAGGAGAGGAGAGAGGATATGTTTTGTGGCCAGCTTGAAAAAATTTAACCTAAACCATAAATTCAAAGTCAAATACAGAAAAAAGTGATAAGCAGAAAACGGTATAGATAAAGGATGAAAATTCAAGACAATATAAAATATTATCATTAAAATCACTCCACCGTTATGGTAGACAAAAAAATTGAAATTTCCAAACTTATATTCCACAAAAACGAATAGAAACTATGCAAGTGCAGATAATTTGTGGACAGATTAGAAAGAATTAAAATAATCGAAAATGAAGCATGTCAGAATGGAATTAAAAATAACCATGACAAAAAAATTGAAATTTCCAAACTTATGTTACGCACGGAGGAATAGAAACCATGTAAGCGTACAAATTTTGTGGACGGATTAGAAAGAATTAAATTAATCGAAAATACAGCATGCACGTATGGAATCAAAAATCATCATGAGAAGTGTGTCTACTGCTCGCATTAAGAGGAATTTAAAAAATGGAAAATATGTTCGCCTGCATGGAACACAACACAAGTGGCAATCGTTAAGGAAATAGAACAGAATTGGTTTCGGAGATAAACCTATTCTTTCGTTGGGCACTTCTCCCGATGGAAAATCAGCACATTAAAAAAATTAAATAATGCTCACTCTTTCGATTATATCTGAAAATATTAATTTTTCTCTATTCTGCTCTTCTTACCGGGATGGTCTGGAAGACATATTGAAGATATTGAAGACAAAATCAAGATCAAATATTTTTACCCGGTTGGATGCTTTCTTAAAGCTACCATCTAATACCTCTGGTTTTGGTTGAATCAGGCCATCTACCTCTGGAAGCTGCGGTGGTATTGAATCATCACAAGGTTGCGCAGGAACATCAATAACATGATTATGTTTTATTGCTTCACCAGTCGCCGCTTGATCTTGCGGTGCACCTTCCTGTAGCTGATGTTCATTATCGACTTTTTTTTTATTATCATTATTACACCATGAAGCTCTATCGGTATAAGGGTAAACTCGTTCGGCTACGATAAACTGAAATATTGTGAAAAATGACGTGTTGAAATAACAACAAATATTGCAAAAAAAGTGTGTCATGTCGAAAAAATAAAAATCCAGTAGGCAAAGATGTAAATAATTATTTAATAAACATATATGGAAAGCAATATTTTTAGGCAAATATTGTTTTAATGAGGCTTCCAAATATTAAAAATCACATACACTAATTCATACACGGAGAAAACTTTTTGGGGAACTTTTAACACATTATATGAATGTGACGCGATGAGTGACATATGGTATGACGTACCTCACGTTGGTAGAATATTTATTAAGCGAGAATAAGGTATTATAATGCAAAAAAAGAAGAATAATTACTTTAAAATATACTAATGCCTTACTGCATCACTGCCCCGCAATATTCTTTCAAAACATTAACATTACTCATTCATATTTATTTATGAATCTAGTCATTAGATATAATATTTAATACTTAATTTGATTAAAATAATATTTTATCATTATGAATCATATACTATGTATGCAATTATCGCGTTGAATCATAAAATGTTATCTGTTTTGGCATATCTCGTTCCGTTTATGAGATACATTATATTTATTCCAACTTTAAACATTTCAAGAAAAATTTTAGATATCTGAAATCGTTGAAACATGTATGTATATTCTGATTTTTTAAATTTTGCAATGATATTTTCAAAATGAAAAAATTACAATACATTTTTAATCCTTGGCTCTAAATTCAACCGGCTTGAATAACCGACGTTCCCGTCGAGTATGATAAAATTATGCCAATTTTTTGGTACTCTTTGTGCTAATGTTCTGGGCATTATCGTACGCATGTTTTTTCCGAACGCAAAGTCAGGTTAGCATACTCATTCTGCCGTCCTGATGAATAAAGTTGCTATGCTTCGCATTGCGGCGTAGAAGTAAACAAGCTTTACGTCAAAACGTAGATAGTAACTTTCTTCATTCGGATGGCAGCATTGGTAACGATTATACAACATTTATGAATGAATGTTCCATAAAATTTGCGTAAGAATTTCCTTATTTGTTACCCGTTCCGTCAAACCCATATAATATGGGAAAAAACTCCCCACACGTTTTCTCTGTGTACGCAAATATATTTTAAATCTTTAATGATGTTTATTACTATATAATACACTGAAAATTTTTTTTTTTATCCAAAGGAATGCATTTCTTTGATTCCATTTATTTGAGCGAAAAAAACCGTTTACTTAATTGTACTGAATATTGTTTAAAAGCAAGAAACTGATGCATTGATTCAAAGAAATAATTTCTTTGGGCGCCATTTCTTTGAAATAAAGAAATATTTCTTGGTCTCAGAATATGAGATAATTAACTCAAGGAATTGATATCTTTGAAACTAAGAACCTAGTTTCCTTGAATATCGCTTTCGCATCCAAAGAAATCTTTAGTTCAATGATTTTGTGGCTTTGAATTCAAAAACATTCTATTTGAAATAAGTAATTCATCGATGCGTGAAACAAATATGTTGGTTTCTTTGAATCAAAGAAATATTGAGATAAATGAAAGCAATATTAATTAAATGAAAGCGATATTTCTTTCATATAAGGGGATTGATACTGTTGTTCTAATAGAACATGTCATATTAGTCGAATAAAGTAATTTGTTCACTTAAATAATAATTTATTCACTTGGAAGATATGTTTCTTTTAATAAATAGAGTGGACCGATTTATGCTCAATAAACATTTCTTTCAAGTGAAGAAATATATTCTTGAAATAACTTCATGCACCATTCGTTCAAGAAAATATTTTGGTAAAGAAATGTTTATTTTACCAAAAAATACGCTTATTTGAATCAAAGAATCACATATTTGGTTCCAAAAATCTTTTACTCGTGTCAGTCTGAGTTACATTTATTTGTATGAAATAATTATCTTCTTGAACTTATACCATATACTTCTTTCCATTACGGAACTCACTTATTATATCAAATACTTATTTATTACAGTCAATAACAAATCTTTTTTGCTCAACGAATATTTCACAGTGTCAAGTAAATATTTATATGCCTTAAGCATTGCGTTCCTTAAATCCAAACTAAACGTTTCTTTGATCTGAAGAAATATTTCTTCAGCCACATTCTACTCTACCATTTCTTTAAATCAAAGAAATTTCCTTTGATTCAAATAAGTTTTTTCCTCAGAGTATGTACATATTAACACCTCTATTTAATATCAGTCTATCTACTGACAACGCCGTGTATGAGACTATTCCCACAGAGCATAGTCTCATACAAGGAGTGGTCAGCAGATAGATTCATATTGAATGGAGGCGTCGATATTCTCTTTTTTTTTCAAATAAAAATTGCAATATTGCTCACTCTCAATTTCGTGTAAGACAATGAACGTTAAATTCGCAACACTGCTTGAGTTTATCTAACCAAATTTTTTTTTAATCGTTATTTTTCACAATAAACTGTCTGCTTGGAACATGCGTTTTTAAAAATCTTTATTTGTAATATTAATTATTTAATTCTGATAAGTCTTCAAGTTCAGAAATGACTTCTAGTTAGAAAAAACAATCTACCCACGGAACAAGAATCGATTCAATGGAAATTATTTGAATCGGAAAATTTAAGAATGCCGATTCACGCGAATTTCAATCATTTATTTCAATCGGCGACCACACAGCCACCACGAATTTAGACAAATCTCGTTGAACTATTTTTTAGTTTTTTTAATCGGAAGATTTACTGGCTAAGTTGTCTGAAATATATATCATTCCTATTAAAAAAAGAAAAGAAAAATAATTCATCGAAATTTGTCTGAATCGGTGGTAGCTTTATGGTGACCGATTAAAGTGAATTCATTAATAAGATCGATTAAAATTCTCACAAACCAATAGACCGGTCATTTGCTTCAATCGGTATTTTTAAAATTCTACGATTCAAATATTGTCCATTCAATCGATTCTTTTTTCCTGGATAGCAATAAGAAACACTGCCAAATTACGCGTTTTTGTGTGCCAATGTTTAACAAAATAATCATTCCTAATTCAGATGAATTTGTCGTCATAACCTATAACTCACATGACAAATCCTATCAATTAAAAAAAATGGTTTCTAAGAATTTTTTATAGTAATTTTGTTAAGTAAAGGGTGGAAATGCATGTGTTTTAAATTCAGCAGGATAATTTTTTTTTGTTAATAAGAAAGAAATTTTGAGATATTTTCATTTCCTGAATTTATTTACTGAATGGAAAAATTGAACTAAAAAAAATTTGGTTAAAAACAGTTATACAGTTTTGACAAAAATGAAATTATGACTCCGAAATTAAGTAAAACAGTTATTACAACTTCAAATGATGTGAGCAATTGAGAATAATGCTCTGTCAAACATTGGACGACAATAATTATTGCAATTATTATCTTTCTTATATTTGTTTGTAAGTTTATCTGCTTCGAAATTAAAAATGATGAGTTTATTATTTTATCATATGTTACATTGTATTATAGTATAAGTTTCAGGAAGTGATTAATTCAGGATAATGAAGAAAAAAAATTTCACTTTGAAAAATGCAGCCCCAAAAAAATCCTTTTCCTACTGAAAATTCCTACCAAGTCTGCCAAGTCGGTACATTATATGCAGACAATTTTTATGAAGTGAATCTTAGCATGCAGCGTTATTATTCATTCTCAAGCTATTTTTATTGAAACCCCGATTTTATTCTACGCGAAACTGCCAACATTCTGAATTTATTTTCCTTAATTGTTTATGAAAATTTGGATTATTATATGTTACCAAAAATTATAAAATATATATTATCTTCTGAAATATCTGTAGCCATTCCGGCGATTAAAGCAAATATGAAAAATCTCACAATTCAAATATTTTGCCAAAAAAACTGTTTACGACAACGGTTATTGTTCACTTTTGAAATATTTATATGACTAGCCGTCATTCAGCAACAATCTAATAGTATATTGTGCTACAAGTTGAAACAGCGAGAGATTTAAAACGAGCGTGAAGTTAGCTACCTGAGCGGAGCGAGGGTGGCTATCACACGAGTTTTAAATCGTCGCTTTTTCAATGTGTGGGACACGATACTTTCTCTATAATTTGTTCAAAAGTGCTAGTTTTTGTTTACCTGTTTTTTGTGTAAAAAGAAGGCGATTCTTTGTTGATTGACGCAACAATGACAATGGCAATTATCAAAACCATTGCAATAATATGGCAGTAATAATAAGCTGGTTCTCGCAATTGAATAGTTGGCCCATAAAGTTGAGGGCTTCAAAATTTCCGATTTTTCGTGAAAAAAAACCAAGCACAGTATTTTTGGAGAAACTGACGGTGTTTTTTTGCTTTTGCCGAGTGACAAAAGTACATACAAAATACACAACTCGAGACTTTTCAGGAAATTGATTTTAGGTTAGGGACGAGAGTCGGAAAATAGAATGAAGTTGGCTGCGCACGATGCACGAGTACACCCGAGGCAGCACGAACCCACCCGAAATAACATTTACTTTTTTCACTGTGCCTCACTTTTATCACTGTCCATTTACTTTTTCCACCGCATCTGTCCACTTTTTTCACTGTTGCCCGGAAAGGTCGGCACTGCGCATGCGCCACGTCATCGACCAAAAATCGGTCACTTTTTACACCAAAAACAGGTGGAAAAACTGGCACTTTTTCGCGAATTATAGAAAAAACATTTTTAGTACATATAAAAATTTCTACGCGAAAGGGCCCAAATTTCCAAATTTGAGGCCTGTAAAAGCCTCAAATATAAATATTTTGCCACAATAACTGTTTATAACAATGTTTTTTGTTGAATTTTAAATTATTTTTGTAATTAAATGTCATTTTTACATTAATACGAAGCAGTTTCAGCAAAAATATTTTTTTCTGATAGTAACGCTATTTATCAATTTGTTTATTAGATTTGTTCATAACAAATAAATGGATTAATAGTAAAATTGTATATATTTTGTGAGTCCGCATGCATTGATTTAAGACATCATATAGTTTACCTAAGTAATTATTAAAGCGTAAAAAATTGTTAAGCAAATAATTCCACGCTTACCATACTTTGAGTAAAAATATTCTAAATAAACAAACGAAGGAGACAATAGATCAGAATTTATTGCACATTAATTTTAAAGAATAATTGAAAATCGGACAAACATTGAAGGCTCTAGACATTTTGAATGAAAAATGTGCTTTTCCTCCCACTCTGCATCGCTTTTATATAGAGCAAGAGAACCTAATCTGGATCAGTGGTCCAAATGCGGTTCACTATTGTTTTTACTATAAATTTATATAATTATAAAAAGTTTGTGAACTCTGACGTTTCTCATCATGGCTAAGTTAGGTGTTATTACGGTGAGTGACGAATACCTTAGTATTTCACAATATTTTAATTTTTCTAGAATCATATGTGATCTTATTTTCTTTACACAATTATACAAATATTTTGTTAAGAAGTTATTTTCTCATTAGTGTTTCTTATTTGGAGAACATTTTGTAAAAATATTGTAACTTGTGATCAAAATTTGATCGTAAAATTCGTAATTTGAAACGAGCTAAAAAGGGGCGATTCGAAATGACAGGAAACAACTGAAGATTCAATTAAATACACTTTTTACAAATAATTTATTTGATAGGCAGTAGAAAAAAAATACTATTTTACGATTATTACATTCTCATTCTAATGAGAAGGTATTGGTTTTATGTAAAATTTGACATAGTCGGTTTTAATCAAATCTCCACGTTTTGAGACCCCCTGAGCCAGAAAAAACGGTTTTTACCAAGGTGTCTGTCTGTAGTCTGTCTGTATGTATGTATGTATGTATGTATGTATGTATGTATGTATGTATGTATGTCTGTCTGTCTGTCTGTCTGTCTGTCTGTCTGTCTGTCTGTCTGTCTGTCTGTCTGTCTGTCTGTCTGTCTG
>CAKNYM010019189.1:20344-35084 GCA_932195095.1 Andricus curvator
GCCTGTCTGTCTGTCTGTCTGTCTGTCTGTCTGTCTGCCTGTCTGTCTGTCTGTCTGTCTGTCTGTCTGTCTGTCTGTCTGTCTGTCTGTCTGTCTGTCTGTCTGTCTGTCTGTCTGTCTGTCTGTCTGTCTGTCTGTCTGTCTGTCTGTCTGTCTGTAGCCACGATAACTTTCGAAAAAATGATCAGATTTGATTGATCTTTGGCACACTTTTTTATGACCCAAAAAGAAAGAACGAGTTCGTTAACCAGCTATTTTGGATGAAAATTCAAAAAGTGAGCACATTTTGAAAATTTTTGAGACCACTTTTTTTGAAGATTTAAAAATTCTATGTATGGTTATTAGTAGTACGCAAAATGACGAACAAAATATTCTAATGACTTTTCGTGATAAAAAAAAATTACTGGAGTTATAGCATTTTCAAAATTCCAAAAAACAAACGAAAATGTACATTTTAAGCCGAAAAACGCACGATATGAAAAAAAGTCAAGAGGAGAAAAACGTTGCTTTTTGAACACCCTATAATATTTTCATAACAACTTTTTGAATTTTTTGAAAAATAAAAAATTCAAATTTTGTTCGCACAGAAAAATAATGAAAAATCAAAAATTCCATTTTGCTGTGAAACTATGCAAGATACGAGAAAAGATCGTTCCACAAAAATTGTGCACCCAAAAAAGATCTACAAATTTCTTATCATTCACTTTTTGATATGACGCGTAGTTTTTGTTTTATTCGTAAAAAACAGCATTGAAAATAGAAAAATCAAATTTTTAGACGAATATTACGAGCTACGAAAAAAATGACAAGAACAACATTTGTTCATCCAAGGAAGAGGTACAAATTTGTTGTAACTCATGTTTCGATAGGATGCGTAGTTTTTGTTTTATTCGTGAAAATAACATTGACAGTAAAAAAAATCAAATTTTTGAAAAAACAATGCAAGGTACGAAAACAGATAAATGAACAAAAATTGTGCATTCAAAAAAGATTTACAAACTTGTAATCAATTTTTGTTGTAAGAATATATTCAAAATAAAAAAATTAACTTTTTTGAAAAACGGCACAAGCTAAAATAAAATTTTAATGAATAAAATTTGTCGCCTAAATTATATCATTATTTTTCATTTGAAATCAAATACAAATTTAGTAATTTGTATATGAAGAACATATAACACGAAGCACAAAGTGCACGCTCAGTGTATTTACCAAATCGCACGTCGTAAGTGCGTTCAAACTTTTTTGTTTCTATCATACGGTGCACAGAACCGAGCGTGGAACGCAAGGTTCAAATGATTTTCAAATCAAATATCGAGCACGAATCGCGAGTGTCTGGATGAGAATGTGTTCCTTAAGGTCGATAGAACCTTGAGTAAATAAAGTTCCTTTTCAGTCTAAAATAAAAACAAATTTAACAATCACTTAATATGTAGAGGTTTTGATAATTTTATAATATTTGCAAACAAACTTTTTCTTTTCATCGAAGTCGAACACGAAGTTGAAAAATCTAGAGCAACCGAGCGTAAAGCGCGATGTAGATACGCCCGAGCGCGAAGCGCGAGATCCAACAGTTGCGCGCCCTAGGCGCGCTCAAACTTGCGAGCGAAGCGAGCCGCGCGCAAAGCGCGCGATGAGAATGTGCCCGCGAAGCGGGCAGATTTTTTATAATTGTTTACGAATCAGGTGGTAACAAATAATTAGTTAATGAGTAGTTTATTATTTGTTAGTATATAGTAATATATTCACATATAAATTGCATTAGCTTATCTTTCTCGTGCGCTGTCATAGCTACCCAACAGGCGTATATGTACCCGATATCCAATTCCATATTTCTGCATGATATCTTTTTGTTAGAAGGAAAGCAAATGGTCAAACGGGGACCCAAAACATAATTCTCATATAGTCAAGAGATACTCTTAGAAACAGCAACTTGTAGTCACAATTGAACGCACAAACCCGAATAATATGGATACACCTAGTACAAGACTTCCCAACTCCAAAAGTTCAAGATTATTGTATAGAAAGGACGTCATGAAATAATCATATTTATTCCCAAAAAGTTGTACATTTTTATCATTGGGAATCGAAATTGAAATTAATTTATATAGAATATCTATCAAGCTCTAATCGGGTACATGAAAAGCAAGTGGAAAGAACTTACTAGACTCATTAGAAGAAGTTGGCCCCAAAGCCTTAATATTGTTGTTGTTCTAGGATTGGATGAAGTGATAAGGGTTCACAATTTTCAGTGAATCGGACTACAACACTTCTTGGGCTTTTAATTTAAAGCTAATTATGTCGTGACCGAAAATTTTGAAGCCTTTTGGTATCATATCAATAATTCTGCTGAGTTAATTTAACAATTGGGTCTTAAAACAAAGTTCATGGTCTCTATCTGAAGTTGATAGTTGTGGAGACTCTATTGAACTGCAAGCCACTTTGCATTCTCGCTTCACCCATTCACTCTACGAGAATTCAGATAGATCCGTGAATACCGTACTTTCAGGAACAATAAGTCAAGCTACTTACGTTGCTCACTTGATGACTAAAAGCTGCGGATAAAACCAAATACAGCTTCGTTCTCTTAGTAAAGTTTCGTCGCTGACGGGAGTTCAAACTGGTCTCAGAAACTTAAAGGAGATGCTCTAGGAGGAAATGAATCATGAAGATTCACATACCTCTTCAGGAAACCAGTGACGTGAATTTTATTGAAAGATAGTTATCATAAATTCACCTCGAAGTTGTGAGGTTAATTGGAAAATTAATAGACCGAGAATATTTTTCTAGAGAAAATGTTCGTCATATTAGTAGTGCGAAAGCAAAAAATATAGGGCAAGAATTGCGCACGGCCACGCGACGAATACCGATGTCTACAGTCTACACTGGAGCGATAATAACGAAATTTTATGTTGATTTACAACGGAGAAGAAAGGTATTTAAAAATAAGGTATTTAAAAAATACCACTCATCGGTTTATTGCGACAGGCGCAATTTATTGCTTAGTATCTATCATTTGATTTTAGTAAATTTATATTATATTTATATTTTTAAATAATAATTTGATAACTTGCTGCTGCCAATGATGCAATTGCCAACATCCACTAGGTTGTTATCAATATAGCTTACAAATCTTCACATACGTCGTTAATCCTAACAGAAGTAAACGTCAAAACTACCTGCTTTAGCAGTCGGATGAAGATACTAAACCGAAGGAGATTTTCAAGCCCATCCATTATTACCGATTGAAACTAGACAAAGCTGCGTGAATTTTATCTAACATAGGAGCGTAATACTCCGAAAAAAATGCATTGTAATTTCCCCATTTTACCCCGGTTTTTAATCACTTTCCTAAGAAATACATTTTTCAAATTAAAACATTCAGAACTACACAATTTATGATTTGAAGTATTCAAAAAATAATCTCCAAATTTACAAATGTGATACGTAAGAATTATAAATTTGAAGCCTTTCCTCTTGAAATGTTGTCAAGAGGTAACTTTTTATTTCACTGTTAAAAACGGATCAGTATCATCAAAACAAAAAATATTTGAACGAAGATTAAAATTTGAAGTTCGAATGAAGTTTACAGAATATACAGAAATAAAGAAAAGCAGTGTTTAGTTTCCCGAAAACGCAAAAAGAATATCCATTGTATAAAAGGACCATTTTCCTATTTGAGACAGTTTATTCCAATTTTAATAACAAATTATGTAATCACAGTAAATGCAAGTTGATTAATTTGATATCAACATTGGATCAAAATGATATGCGACGCTTTTATACAACTTTCTGATATTTTATTTGATTAGAAAATTACACATGAGAATGATCCGAAAATGAAGTTCAATTGCCTGTTATGAATTTTCATGAGCAGCAACTGTCGTGTGTCAGTTGTTATGCCACATCGAAGTCATGACCGTCTACATTCACATTGAGCACAATGATCACATGCAGCTGAGCTGTCAAAGAAATTAAGGTTCAACGAATAAATGAATTAGGTAAATATAAAGAAACACTTTCTGAAGGTTAAAAAAACATTTTCAGAGCCATAGAGACTTATAGCACAATATTGAAATTTTTCTACGACCCGGAAATTCAAAATTTTCTAAAACAAAAATTATTGGTTCTAAAAAGTTTTACCCTTCAAGAAACTAGGCAAAATAATAAAAACGCTTTCAGAAAGAAAAAAATTGATTTCCTGAGTTAAATATTTGTTTCTTTTGGTTGAAAATTAATTTCTTTGTATTATTTTTTTTTGTCTGAAAATATAATTGCTTAGTTCAAAATTAACTTTTCTGATTAAAATTCATATTTGCCGGTTAATAATTCAACTGTTTTGTAGAAAATTCAAAAATTATGTTGAAATTTTTTTTTGACTCAACTGAAAAATCTTTCTTGGTAGAATATTTAACTCTTTTGTCGAAATTTCATCACTTCGATTTGGAAATTCATTTCTTCTGGTAGAAATTACACTTTTTTTTGTTAAAAATGCAACTGTTTGGCAGAAAATTAATCGGTTTTGGTTCAGAAATTACTTATTTTGTTAAAAATTCGACTTCTTTGCTAAAAATTCTTTTTTTTATTGAAGATTTATGACTTTGGTTTCAAATTCATCTATTTGTTTTGAAATTTAATTATTTCATGGAAAATTCGTTACTTTTTTGGTTGAAAATGATTTTTTCCAACCGAAAATACAACTAATCAATTTTTGGTTTAAAATGGATTTGTTAGTTAAAAATGTCACAATTCCGCTGAATATTTATGTTTTTTTATTTAAATAATAATGTATTTTGTTGAAAATGCATCTATTTGGTAGAAAATTAATCTTTTTGGTTGCAAATTGAACTCTTTTGTCGAAAATTCATTTTTTCCGCTGAATATTCATCACTTTACTTGGAATTTAATTTCTTTGGTTGAAAATTTAACTATTTTCTTGAAAGTTCGTTTTTTTGCCTAAAAGTTATTTTTTTTAACTAAAACTTTAACTTCCCCAGTTGAACGTTCATAATTTTAGTGGAAAATTCACCTCTTCGTTTGAAAGTCCAACTATTTTTGGTCTTTTTGATTGAAAAGTCTACTATTATTGATTATTTAGTCGAAACTTTAATCATTTAATTGGAAAGTTATTTTTTTTGTTAAGAATTTAACAGTTTTGACAAAAATTTGTCTTTTTGGGTTCATAATTGAACTATTTTGGTAGAAAATTCATCTACTTAGTTGAAAATGAATTTTTTTCGTTCAATATTCATATTTTCGGTGTAAAGGTTCAACTGTTATGTTGAAAATTCGTCTTTTTGATTTAAAAATTCATCTCTTTCAGTAGAAATTCCATCTTTTTTGGTTGAAAATTCAGCTCTTTGTTTGAAATTTCATGTATTTTGTTGAAAATTCTTCTTTTCTCATAGACAATTCATCTTGCCGGTTAAGAATTCGTCTTTTTAGTTAAAAATATATCTACTTGGTGAAAAGTTAAACTTCTTTTGTTAAACATTAAGTTTTTGATTGATAATTCATTATTTTAATTGAAAATTCATCTCTTTGGTTAAAAATTGAACTATTTGGTTAAAAATTAATTTTTTTATACTAAATTTAACCATTGCAGTTGAATGTTCGTCATTTTTGTTAAAAATTCATCTCCTTGGTTGAAAATGTAACTATTTTATTCAAAATTTTCTTTATAAGTAAAAAATTAATTTTCTTAATCAAAAATTTAACTATTCTAATTTTGGTAAAAAATTTATCTTATTTTGTTGAAAATTCAACTATTTGGTTGAAAATAGATCTTTTTGATTGAAAGTTCATGTATTTTGTTGAAAAATTTATGATTTATAACAATTTCCTGAAATTCAAAATTTTCTAAAACATTTCTTGTTTTAGAAATATTATGTTGTTCATAACTAAGCTACGACTTTTAATCAGAAGTATTACAACTGCCACTGGATAAATATGAATGAAGTTGTGTAAAATTCAATTTTGGACCCGCAAGTTTGACCGCGCCTAGGGCGCGCGTTCGTTGGATCCCGCGCTTCGCGCTCGACCTTTGTACTCCTCCCATATTTGTGCATAGAGCTTTTAAAATTGAAGGTCAAACCATCGAGAACTGTAATTTAGAGATTGTGAATTCTCTTTTATTAAAGCTCCTTCGGCTTTAACGAACACATTCTCATCACGCATCTCATGATTCGCACTCGATTAAAATATGTCCGAGATGCCAACTTTTCTATATTATGTTCAGCTCTATTATATTAAACGTATATAATATTAGTTTCTGTACCTCGGTCCGGGTCTGCTACCCTGAAAAATTTATCATTTCAGTAAATGTATGTTATTAGAATTCATAACATGCATTGATATTGAAACAGACGTATTTTTATTGTCTTGTTCTTATAATTAAAAAAAGTGCGCGTCCTATCAAAAAACGGTCGGAAGAAAATTTAATGATCCAAGTTAGGAGAACAATTTTTTATATCAACATTTTCTTCCATATTCTTCTGAACAAATTTGTAAAGTATAATTTAGACGAACAATTCTGATAATTAAAATTTGATTTTATCTCGTGACGCTTTCGCAAAAATCTAATTTTTTAATTATTATTGTACTATTTTACGATTGAATAAAAAAATCACGCGCTCTATAAAAAAAATGATTTTAAACAAATTTGTAGATCTCTTTTTGTTGAATAACTGTTGTCTAATAACTTTTTTCGCACCTTGTGTTGCTATTCGAAAAATTTGATTTTGTAATTGTTAATGTTATTTTTTACGATTAAAAAAAACTATGCGCCCTATCCAAAAATGATTACTAAAAAATCGTAGATCTTTTTTGAGTGAACAACTTGTGTGAATTCATTTCTTTTTTCGTAGCTTCTATCGTTTCCCAAAAATTTAATACGAATTTATAGATCTTTCTTGGGTGAACCACTTTTGTCCATTTATTTTTTTCGTAACTTGTGACGCTTTTCCAAAAATTTGATTTCACAAATTTTTGATGTCATTTTTCACGATTAAATAAAAAACTACGCATACTGTCAAGAAATGATTATTGAACAATTTGTTGATCTTTTTTGTGGAACAGCTTTTGTGTATTCATTTTTTTTTTTCGTATCTATGTAATTTTCCCAAAAATTTAATGTTTTTTATTTATGTTATTGTTTACGATTAGAACAAAAACTAGGCGTTCTATCATAAAACATGAATAACAAATTTATAGATCTTTTTTGATTGAACAACTTTTGTCTATTCATTTTTTTCGTATCTGTGTCGCTTTTACAAAAATTTAAGTTTTTAATTTTCAATGTTATTTATACAATTTAAAAAAAATTGGGCGTCCTATCAAAAAATGATTGATAACAAATTTGTAGATCTTTCTTGAGTGAACAATTACTGTGAATTAGTTTGTTTGTATGTTGCATAGTTTGACCGCAAAATAGAATATTTTTCTTTAGTTATTTTTAGTGGTTAAAACCAGAAACTATGGTCAAAAAAATCCTAGTTAACGAATTCGATGTTTATTTTTGGTCCGACGACGACATGCAGACAGACACGATATCCTCTTGTCGCGGAGCTGTAGGTGGAAGTTTTTCTCCTATGCTTTATTCAGCCGAGCCTTTAGGAATGACTACTCGATATATATATTATTTGATGCATTTTCCTCACCCCTGATATTGAAGTCGAGGCCAAGTGTTTCAACAGCCTTCTCCGCTGCTTTGTACAGAAACGCACTTTGCCCACTCCTTCGTGTTTCCTGACCATTGCAAGAAGAGGATCTCGTCCATTTGCGACTATATGCTATATACCCAAAATGATTTTGTTGTAAATACACTCGAGATTCAGCATTCCGCGACCACCTTGACGGCGTGAGATCTGAGCTCGTTCTTCATCCATGGAACCACTCCAAATGAAGAGAGTAGTACTGGGACGGCAAGCATGTTCGTTGCAGATACTTTGTTCCTCGCTGACAGTTCGGAAGACTAAATCTGTCGGATAAAGCGTTTGTATCTGCATCGGAGAACATCCTTTATAGATGTTACGTCCTGAATGTGGCTTTCTGGTACGCCCAGGTATGGGTAGGTCTATCCAGCACTAAGGTCTTGTATAGAGCTTCTGTCGACGAGCTCAGGTTCCTCGCAAATGCCAGCAAGTTGTCCTCACTTTAAATGAGTCTTAGCGCTATTTTCCAACGTAAACTCAATTCCAATCTCCCGACTGTACTTCTCGACAATCTCTAGAGCTAGGTTCAGTTGCTCTGCATTTCTAGCATAGATCTTGAGATCATCCATGTCAAATACATGAGTGACCTTATGCTTTCGATATCCAGGATTCCAGCAGAAGTACCCTGGGATATCGTGAAGTGCGAGAGATATTGGCTTGTTAGCCTGATTTGCAAGTATAAATTTCATTATAAATTCACATTTAGGAGAACTGATTTTTTTTTGTGTTTTTCTCGAAAGCAAAAGTTAATTTATTAAACGACTTTTCAACGCGCAGCTTTCATTAGGTCATAAAATTCAACAATTTGAAATTATGAGTGCCTAACACTGTAAAATTTCCTACTGAAACCATAGCTTTTTTAAAGAATTTCAAAACGAACACATTTAATCTCACATTATTTTATAAGGTGATATAAATGATTTAACGTGATTATGAATATTCACTAAAGATGGCTCTTTTAGACGAAGCAGGAGGTTATCTCGGGACAGTGAAGGTGCGTGAAAAATTGCCGTTTACAAATGACGGGTTGTTACGGCAGAATCAGTCGCGGATTAGAGAGAATGTAGAGCAGACTGCATATTAGCATGAAGAGTATGAGTTTTTAGATTACCGTAAATTAAAAAAGAAATATTGTGGAAAAAATAAAAGGACTAAAATTTTGTTCAAATTCATCGGATAAATGTATTCAGTGAAAAAAAAACAACGTTTCTAGAACACACTGTTCTCATCAGGGGGATCAGGGATCAGGGGGATCTGTTACGAAATTATAAGAAAAAAATGTCGTCGAAATAAAAAATATAATAAATAAAATAAATATAATTTGAAAATGTATTTAACTTAGTGCAATCTCATAAATTTACATCTGGTCCTGAAATATGGAAACTATAATAACTGTTATCACTAAACTTGACCATTTTATATTTTTGGTAATTTCAACTTCTCTCTAATCTTCAATATTTTTACAGATTTGTTTTTATATATGATCTCTATATTCGAAATTTTCAAAACTTACAAATTACAACTTCGAAATTTTATTTTGTTACCATTTAGACTTAAGTCCTAATAAAACTACAATTAAAAAACAACATTTTTACTCCAGAGAAAGATCAGTGTGTGCTGGAAACGTTGGGATTCTTCACTGAATAAATTTGTCCGATAAAGTTGAACAGCATTTTAGTTTTCTTTTTCCTTAAGTATGCAACTTTACATTATACGAAGAGAGGATTGAAAAAGTTGATGATTTCGTTTATCTCAGACGTTTACTTACTGCTGACGAAGAGACAGATGGAAAGATATCCAGACTTACAACCAAGGTTAAAAAGATAATCGGCAGTATAGGAGTCATTGTTAGAATTAAAAACGTTATGAATAAAGCTGAAATTGGAATATATAATTCTGTGCTGTATGGTAACGAGACCTGGACGTACCAAGAAATGGATAGGAGTAACGTGATTGCTATGAAGAAGAAACATTCATTAACAAGATTGAGAGAAATTTCTTGAGATGATTTCGTCTTGTTCAGAGAATAGATGAAGGGCGTTTAAAGGAGCAAGTGTATTTAGGTAAAGTGAATTGGTAGCGTACCCGGAATTAGACCGAGGAAAGAATGGTAGGGAATGTGTGAATGAGATTCTGCAAACAAAAGACGACGCAAAAAATGTATGGAAAAGGTCTATCAGTCAGAGTTCAATTAAGTTCAGTTTTTTTATGCTTCAGGTGATAATTGTCAAAAATCGTAATGAAACAATTTCACCGAAAGGATTATTCCATACATTTTCTGCGGGGTCCTTTGTTTAAATCAAACACAATTTTCTAAATTCAAGTATAATTTTTTTTTAAATCAAACAAAGCGTATTCAAACAAACATTTTTTTCAGTGCAGTGACATTGGTTAACCGGTCCAATGGCCACCCTGGTTTCAAACGATAATTCAAAGTCTTCGCTTTTATTCAATGGCCATCTAAAGGCTAAATTCGAATTTTCTATAAAATGTGAGCAGACTACAAAAAATCTGTAATCCTCAAGCTTACGCTGAATTAAGCTAGAAGAGCGGACAAAGGTTATATAATCCCAGTGCCATGGCCAACACCTTATAATGCAAAGGCGCGGGCGTCGTATCTGGGTATACTAACTACTGGGTGAAAATTACACTCCTCATTACAGATTCAGTAGAATACCCTAATGTATGTAAATCGGGGAGATTATCCCCACCCGTCACAGAAATTCAGATAATCAACCAATGACAGTTCTAAACAATACGATTCGTCGCAGTTTACTTACCAAGCAATCGACGTCGATCTCTCTCCCGCCTCTATTCAAATCCACTCTCCGCTTTTGTTTGAAGAAACACCGTTTGCTGCACTGACACTCGAGGAAACTTTTCACTCGCGACACATTTAACGTCTTTCCAGAATTAAGAGCGACACCGCAGTGATGTTTAATTCTCGGAAATCAGGTCATCAAATGAAGCTTAATTTCAAAGGGAAACATTATTCAGACATCTTGTAATACTAAAACATCTAAGTGTCACCTAAAAAGAGATACGTAATTACAGATAATGATTTAAATGTTAACTGAAAACCATAAGAGAGCTTCGTATTTTGAAATCAAACGATCAACACCAACATTAAATTACGAGGTCTCAATTATCTACAAACAATTATTTGCAAGTGATGGTGTTATTTTGAAATTAATCAAGGTGGTTGATTACTGTTGAAAAATTGGGCCAGCAATCAACAACATGGATTCATTTTAAAATAACATCTACAGTCTACACTTATTAATTACTCTGGCCAACACCATAACATATTAAGGAAATAAGTATTCGCCCCAGGCAATGATTATAAATTGATGAATGTATTTATTGAATCATTTAAGCGGAAATCAATTCTGGAATTCGAATAAATTTATTTTTCCAATTATTACAATATGAATATCAACTAAGCGGCAAAAAGGAATCTTCTCAAAAAGTCAGGTTTGTTGAATCAACGAAACTTTATTGGCAATTATATAACCAAATTCTTTGTTGACTCAACAAAATCATTGCTAATTTTCGTTTAGTTAAATCAACTAAACAGTTTTTTCAGACTAGTGTTCTGACTATTACTACCATTTTATGATCGAGGGAACATTCTCCTAATTAGTAGATCCCGAAGTGAAATACAATCAGGACACTGAAACGGCTCTATTCAACATAAAAGCTATTCTACTCCACAGTCCACATGGAATCTGTATTATGATTGAAATAACCAATCCTTTGACTGTTAGTACTTGTGGAATTTTAGGAATTCAGTCATTGCGAGCAATCTAACTGGATCAGGTAAACCTCCATACCATCTTTAATCAAGATTTGATGTGAATAAGAGGAAACCACTTAAATCGTAAAAGTCAGAATCTAATTTCGTATTTCCTTCACGCACGTAACTGAAACAAATTAATTATCCCTTTGTTGATTACCTGTAGCAGTATTGTATCTTTGTTCCCTAGCAAGCCCCTTTTAATTTCTCCGAACTGATATTGCCCATACTGACCTCCGCCTATTCTTAACTTATGGCTTATTCTTCCCCAGTCTCTACCTTTTCCCTCGTATATCTTCCTTCCTCAAATGGAACGAACGTGTCTCAGATTGGTACGAGTGAGGAAGTGTTATGAAAAACTCTGGCAGTGCCCCAAAAGAAAACTTTATTTAAAAAAAAAGGTAATCGTGACTACTGAACTCATTTAGGGTTCATTCTTAAATATAGTAAATAGAAGACGAATCGTCAAAATTGATATTTATATGAACATCCACTACGAATGTCACACTTGCAAGCCGACTTTAGTCCAATATGATTATTCTAAGAACTTCTACTGCATCTTGCTATAAACTTGAGAGCTAATTATCAGCTGAGCTTTGGTTATCAAAGAGAAAATCTAATTACTAAAGCTCAAATTAGGACAGCAGAGGACATCCAATAAGATTAACTTGATGAAGATATTCAGGAATAGATTGTCTTAAAATAAGCAAATATATCATCAATTTTAAAATCATCCTATGATAAAAATAATTAGGTCGATTTATTGTCAACACTTCACTTCAAGAACCAACCTAGTTTTGTATTTGTTTCCGCTCTTTTATCTCGCACCGTTTTAATACCATTCCCGCGTTTTTAAAGCGGAACTCGAAACTAGATTCACACAGTAGTGGGTATCAAAGATATGGTTCAATTTTAGGCCCACGTGTTTCACTAAACACGCTCCACTGTGGGTGTAACAGTTTCACTGAAGAAGATTCAAACCTTCAACCACGCCGCGGGCCGGTTCGACGGGGGTGAACTTATTGCCGCTCGCTCGTTAGGGCTTCACCGAAGAACTGACGGACTCTACGGCAAAAGCACTTCGGCGCAACACACCGACGCATCTTCCACCCTCTCTGCGCCGTCGCCTCACTTCAAACACTACCCCCTCGCGCTGCAAACTCTTCCTCTTTCATTTCTCATAACGCTTTAACGTCATACCGTCACACCCGTGACGTTAGTTCTCTAACACAGGGAACTTGTCGATTCACCTGGGCCACTGGTCGACTGAACCCCAATACTAGCAGGCGCGATCTCTTCTCATATTTTTATCCTAATGACACCTATCTCAACTTAGGAAATATACATCGAAGCACTGACTAGTCTGACTACTCCTTACGAATACTAACAGGCGTGGGGCAGAACTTGGTCACAAGAGGAGCACCCTGATGGGGAGTCAACTACCTCGAGAGGGAGACTTATTTCAATTTGGAATCAATTAACCGGAAGAAGAGGTTTCGGAGACTTTCAATCGTTGAATCTTTGTCTCCAATTTCTGTAATTGCTCTCCAAAAGTTTGAAAGCTCTCTATAATATAGTTACCCTGTTGGAAGAAAAATAGAAAGGAATCTCTGGTAGAAGCTACGGAACGGACTTTAATCCGTTTGAATCTGTTCGAGTCTGTCTCAATCAAAATCAATGGACTTTAATCCGTGTGAATCTGTTCGAGTCTGTCTCAATCAAAATGAATGCGAATAACATCCGTTATTTTTATCCACATGATTCGGCCATCAATACAATCAATAATTCAAAATGATTCTGCTGCCAATCAACAGTCGCTCCGAATGAATACACATCATTCTAAATCAACTTTTCATTCAATGTAAATTCGCTGGTCGACTAATATTCATTACAGATGACTCTGTTATATCATTCCTGTATTATTCTGATTGATACCGCAACATTATGAGACAATTTTTTATACCTGGTTATTCAGCAAACTCATTCTAAAGATTTTCGTTCTAAATCCTAATTCAGGTCGAATGATTCTGCTCTCATTTCTGATCATTTTCACATTCTTTCGAATGATTCCGTTGTCAAACCACAGTCATTCCAAATGATGTACATAATTGTGAACCAACTGTTCATTCTGCCTTAATCTATTTGCATTCTAAATTCATTTCGACTGATTGCCCTGCTTATTTACCCACATTCATGAAGAAAAATTCGATATTCGCTATTTTTTGTTTAAGAAATTAGTTATTTAAAAGCAAAAATAAATTTAAAATCAAACTTGTGTGCAAAGCATGAAGAGTATTCATTTGGTTTTCAAACTGCAAGCTAATCATAAAGCTATTAAGCTTTCCACATACCTGTTTTATATGGCTGCGTTTATTCGCCTTCTGATACAGAAGGTATCTCTGATTTATTTTTCTCATTAATTAATTATTTTCCATGGTAAAATAAATTAAAATGTGTAGTTAGTATCACTTTATGCAAGGTATGTTGTATTCCTTTATATATAAATCACCATGGAAAAAGGCAAATGTCCTAATAAGTACGCCGATAATTCTATTAGATTATTTAGTGCGTAATTGGCGCCGTTTATTTTTTTACTCAGGGCTTACTAAACTGAGCTATCAAATGACAAAAAAAAACTATAATTTTAGAATCACAATTTGTTTCAAAATAGTCCTCTAAAAACATTTTCTGTCTACTGTAAAATTAGGTAAATATACTTGGGCGATATTGTTTTGAAGTTCAAGTTGTCACTTTGATTTATGGATATAGCAATGTCATTATTTTTATAATAACCTGCTTTTGTATCAAATGACTATTAAGAATCCATTAAGAAAATTTTTATTTTTAAACGAAACATTCATGCTATTATCTTTTAAAAAATCTCAAAACAAAATAACTGCGAAAAAGTGGAATCACAGATCCATCAGTGCTACAAACTGAATCCTTCAAAGATAATTATATATGAATTATATGCATAATAATACCATGAACTAGTAATAGAAACTTATATTTTTGAAGATAGATCTTAATAATGTTGAATTACAATACTCAGTCGTTATAAACTAAATTTGATTGTAATCAGAAACAAATTGAAAGCAATTCTATAATATTTTATATTCATGATCGTTTCATTCCATCTATACATATTGAAGATCCTGCTCCATTCGGTTTGAGTGAATGTTTTTGTTTTGTTACATTATTGTGCACATGCATGTGATTTATGTAAATTCAGTAA
>CAKNYM010019190.1:3144-15307 GCA_932195095.1 Andricus curvator
TATACACATGCTGTTTATATATACACTATTTTACACATATGATATTATTTTATATATTTTGCAATCTGAGGTCGCCTGGTATCCCAGAGTCACCGTTTAAGACACCTCACTCAAGTGCTATTCAACTTTCGGCACGGTTGTGACGCATCCTCTTATTGGTTATTCCTTCGGGACCATACCTGGACAATTGTCTGCGACTGCTTATTAACTATTGTAACCGTATTCAGCAGAAACCTTTGGTATAGGGACCCTCTATCTGCAACCCGGGGACGCGTTCGGTAGCTTTGTCATACCCCTTTCAGTTCGATTGCAAAGGAATCGAAACCAAATATATAATTTTTGATTTTTTGTAATTCATTTTCAGGGACTAACAGCCATTCGAAGTTAAGTATTCCGAAATGATTGTAAGATGATGTTACTTTCTCCCTTCCACTCGGCAGTAAATAATCGCAAATCGACTGAAAAATTCAAAACTCTGTATCAGTATAGACAAAACCTTCATCTGCAAGATGTTCTTTGTTCCATCTTTTTAGAATTTTGTCTGCTGATATTTTCGCTATAATCTGTACAAAAATCAAGGTATCCAAATTTTTTGGACAAATAGTAGTGGCGATCGATTCAAGTCCCTTTTTGGGTCAGAAAAAGAATTTCTTTTCTTGGTTACGGCGAAAACTTCTAGCTATCTGACTTCTGTGAATTTTTAAATCTCAGGCAGAAGTTTTAACAGTTTGATCAGAGCGAACTGTACTGAATCAGATACATTAATATTTAACTTGAGAAAACAGTTCAGATCACTGAATGAAATTTGTAAGAGTTCGTTTTGCTTTTTATTAAAGACAATTTAATTGTATAATTCTTCTGAATGTTGTATTTCAGTTTATTCATCGTCATCCTTTAAACACGGGGCTGCCACACCAGTTAAGTCACTTTTAGGTTCTCTTTTTTTTTAAGTCACTTTTTAGTTAGTTTTTAAAGAAAAAGTCAGTATAGTCATTTCCTAAAACAAAATGCCACTTTAGTGACTTTAATCCATCCATTCTAGATTTTATCCTAAAAAAGTAAAATTTAATTAATCTATGTATGAAATCTATAGTAATCGATGGTTCTTTTCCCCTTATTTTTTAAATTATTTAACTCGTATTAAACATGTTTAGAACTCTTGATACATAAAAATTTTATATTATGGATTTTCGAATAGTTTTTTTCAATATTAAAAAGTAAAAATCCAGGAAAGTGAAGCGTGGGCGCATTTTAATTAAACCGTGTTGTTAGAGAAATTTAATGAATGAATTTAACTTGATTTATATTCATGGAATTGCAAATGATTTCTACATATTTAAGTGGATTTTAACGTTTGTAAAAGAATTTCGACATAACTTAATGAATTAAATTAAATTTTATTTCAAGTGATTTATTTATTTTTTTAATTTAGAACTGCCAATATTTAAACAATGTTGCTATGTATTTTTAAATATTTTATGTTTTTAATAATAAAAAATGAAGATTGATTTGTTAAAGAAAAATTTGATGAATAATTTCAACTTTAGTTATATCCAAGAAATTTCAAAAGATTTCTACTTATTTCAATGGATTTTTATGATTTCAAGGGATTTCTACGGATTTCCAGGCATATAAAAGTCATAGCAAAATTTCTAAGGATTTTAAGTTATTTTAAAAGATTTCAAAGCATTTTAAGAGATTTTGTTTCAAGAAAATTAGAAATCCTAATGTTTAAAAATGTGTTGGTATGGATTTTTAAATAGTTTATGTTTTTAATATTAGAAAATAAAACTTCATGGACGTGAACACGCGCTTTGGGCGCGTGCTTTTTATTTTCCCTTTTTTCATAGAGAAATTTGATAAATAACTTTAATTTATTTTATATCCAAGGAATTTCAAAGGATTTCTTCTTAATTGAATGGATTTTTACGATTTTAAGAAATTTCTAGAGAAGTTTAGGGAATAAATTTTATTGAATTGCAACGGATTTCTGCGGATTCAGGATATTAAGTACATTGACAAATTTCAATGGATTTTAAAGATTTTAAGTTATTTCAGAAGATTTCAAAGAATTTCAAGAGATGTCGATTCAGAATTTATCTTAATATTTAAAAAATTGTTAGTATGGTTTTTTGATATAGTTTCGTTAATAATATTATGAAATAAAAATAGCATTTCCTTGAATCAGATTTGAAAGGATTCCATAGGATTCATAACATTTTAAGACACTGGAAAAGATTCCAAGGGATTTCAGAGGATTTCGACGATTTACGAATATTTAAAAGTATTTTTGAGGGATTTTATATGATTTTCAAGGAATAACATCAGATTTCACGTAGTTTCATGGGGTTTCAAAGAATTTTATAATATTTCAGTGGATATCGAAGAATACGAACAGATTTGAAATATTTTTGGGTATTGTAAAAGATTCCCAGGAATTTCCAAGCTCTTAAAAAAATTTCAAGGAATTTTCAAAGATTTCAATGATTTTAAGGAATTAAAAAAAATGTTATGCGGTTTTTAAAAAATGCCTAGACTTTTGGAAGATTTAGAAGGATTTTATAAGACCTATAAGCTTTTAGATTATTTTAAAATATTCCAGGAGCTTTTTGAAGGACTTGAACGGATTTGGTCAGATTTTCGAGGATTTTAATGATTTTAAGGGATTTTAGAAGCTATCAAGGTATCCTCGTTTGAAATTGAAGTATAATCTTTTGCAACCAATCAAATATTAATATTCTTATAATTTTTCTCCTGTAGATACACGTCTGATCACAAAGGAAGTTCTTATGGACGCAAAATTAAATGTTTTTAGCATAGAAAACTTTACTTACTATTTGATCCTTAGAAAAAAATCTCATCAATTTATCAAAAAATCACAAATACTGAGATATTTTAAATTCAGACCTATATTTTTTTCAAATTCGGTAAAAATATTCAGGAGACATCCCCAAAACATATTTTGTAGTGTACTTTAGCCTGTCCTTTTAAGAGAAATTTGGTTTAAAGCAGGCGTGCTTTATTTTGAGGTTTATGAACTTGATTCGAAAAAATTATGCGTTTCGTTTCACGAATAAAATGCTTAACGAAAAATTACCTGAGTTTGAATATATCCCGCTTTTCTGCGAGTTGGAAAGTGCTGCCTCTGAGGGTGAAAATGGTAACTAATAAGAAAAAAACCGGGCATGCCGGCTGAAGTTCTACCCTTCTACAATTTTTCACTTTTCAGTGTAAAAAATACTTATATTATTGAAGAATTTTAGTCACTTTTCCGACTTTTACAAATTTTGAATACAGTGGAAAATCATATCTCAGAAATTTTCAGCTGTGCTCTACTGGACAATTTAAAAACAGTTAAGTTGTTCCCCATATTAACTATTACGTTTTTGATGCTAAATAGGCTACACCATTTTTTCGCTATTTGATAGTTTTTCACAAATTTTCCGCTTCTAGTTCTTTCCATTGCTTATATTAAAAATTCATATAAATTACATTACCCTTTTTTCTTTTGTTATCTTTGTTTCTTTCGTTGTGTAATTTTTCAACTTCACCGCATGTTGTTATGGTGTTTAACCTAAAAATCTTCAATCTCACTCTAATTATTGATCTCAATTTCACACTGCATGCTTACTTTTTAAGACTCGTAATCCGTGAACTTTTATGTTTAGTATTTCAGTTTGTGAATTTTCAAATTTTCATAATACTTTACATTTTTCTTTGGAAATGCTTCGTACATACATAAATATAAACACTCTTCACATTTTCAAGATTTAGGAAATTATTTCCATTTTAATTTCTTTAATTCTGCGAGTTTATCTTTACTAGGTCTGTCCGGGAAGTATCCGACCTTGCGGTGCACCATGACCCTAGCGGAAGAAACGGAAAGGCTCGGAAAGAAGGTTCCGTTCCGACTCTTTCCGAATTGTATGGGACCTTTGCTTCCGATTTCTTTCCGAACGTCTCTGTTTCCGAAGGTTTCCGACGTATTTCAGAAACTTTCTCCGAAGTGTCCCACTGCATCTCACTTCTTTCTGAACCTTTCCGATTTCTTTCCGAATAAATGTGCAATGTAAAATATAAATTAAATGATGTAAATATATATGTATATTTATTTTTGAATAAATAAATATAATAAATATTAACATATAATTTACTAATAAAATGAAATTTTTTTAAAAATTAAATGAACTGAATATTAATTGAAATAAATGTATAAATATAATGAAAATTAAAAGGAAATATAAAAATAATAAATATATTTGTATTCATGTTCTTATTATATATATTCAGAAATTTTCAAACAAATATTTGAATTTTTAAAGAAATCTTCAACTTTACAGTTAAACTTTCAACCAAAGAAATGAATTTTTAAACAAAATGACGAATATTAGTCAACAACAAGATTAATATTCTATCACAAAAAGACGAACTTTCAACGAAATACAGGAATTTTTATTCAAATAGTTGAATTTTCAATTGAATAATATAAATTTTTAACCAAATATGAAATTTTTCAAACAAAAAGATTATTTTCGACAAATTATGGTTATATTATGGAAAAGAAAGAATTGTTAACTAAAATGATGGATCATCACCTAAAAAAAAAGAAATGTTCAACAAATTAGTTTCACTTTCAAATATAAGTTGTTGTATTTTCAATAAAAAAAGATTAAACAGATTAATTTTCAATCCAACAGTTATGATTTTTAAACAAAAAGATGCAAATTTTACCAAAATATATGCCATTTGTGCAACTATCATTTTTAATTACTGCCCTAGTAGAAATGTACGAACGGCGCAGTACTGACCCAGTACTGACTGCCGGTCTGGCAGTACTGACTCCCAGTACTGGGCCAGTGCTGGGCCAGTACTGGCTTGTAACGCTGTCCAGTACTGATTTTCGGAGCTTGTCCAGTACTGACTCAGTACTGACTATCAGTACTGACTCAGTACTGACTATCAGTACTGACTCAGTACTGACTATCAGTACTGGCACAGTACTGGCACACTACTGGCATATAAATAGCTCCTTATAGCAATAGAATATTGCGCGATATCCCATTTGATTCTAATTATGTTCTGTCAAGTACTATACAATTTACCGTATCCGTACAGCCCGCGTACACAGTCGCGACTAAGATATCCACATTCGGATATCTCGCAGCAGCAAGGGTCAGCTCGACCATAGTGCAATAGAAGAGCCTCGCCCTGCAGTAACCATCTTGTTGATCACGATAGCATTTATGCCAAGTAAGTATGATTTTCGACGCCTCGACTCCTGTCTTAAACACTCGGCGCGCCGTTTCGACTGCGAGAGAGGCAAATCGTTGCGCGCCCTGGCGCACCACAGCCGAACTTTTGCCCAAGGCGGTAATATTCAAATCTTCAAATTTTAAATCAAATCTTTTTGTGTCAAATCTTTTATCCATGAATCGTGGTTTATCGTTCATACCATTATGAGAGTTAGATATATGAACATACGAACTTATTTATTAAAGCTAGAATAAAAATTATTGTTCAACATAATACATAATAAATAATTTACGATATCAGAATTTGATTAATTATTATTTATAGTGATTAATAATGCGATGAAATTGCAATATTATTATTTCAAGCATTTTACGTAGCTGAGCACCGTAGATTATTGTTAAACTATTGTAAAAAAATCTAATATACTAGATGAAAAAAAATCAACATGAATTAATGTATTTTCTCCTTTTTTTACGAAAGCGACTATTAATCATTATCATTATTATGAAAAGTTTCAATAAACTGCGTTACTGAATAAAAAGGGCAATCTATCCGGGTCTTATTCTTACCTGATCAGGGTCGTAAATACGGCCTTTTATCAGATGCCTTAATTAAAAATAAGGCTAGCCTATCCGGGCCTTATTTGGACTTGATCAGGGCCGTTATATACATTTTTAAATCAGGCAACCTTATCAGGGCCTGGTACGAGCCTTTTCTCAAATAAGGCTAAAAAAGGCATTTTCCGCACGGGTCTCTTATGTTGACGCGCGTTGATTTGATCTTTAGAAAGTGGGATTAAAAAATATTTTACCATAAATTATATATATATATATTAGAACATTTTAATAATTTTTATTTTTAGAGTTTGATTTTCTAGAACTCTTAACATGCTTTTTTATGTAGGGACTTCAAACAATTTTTGAGTGAAAAAAAAATCTTGTCCACGATTTGATATTTTTCATCCTTCGAAAACATTCTAGTAGCATTTTTAAGAATTTCTTTAACAAATAAGAATTTTTATTTACCACCGAACTGGTACTGATTCGGTCTTCAGACCAACGTTCTGCCAGTACTGGCAGGATTCCGGTGGTCAGTACTGGCTGTCAGTACTGAATCAGTACTCTGCCGGTGGTGAATTCCGGCATACTACGGACATTTCTACTAGGGTGTATTTCCTTTTTTCATAAAATTGCTTTTTTGTATTGTAAAAAAAAAACTGTATATGAGATATAATTTGCCCTAAGCTGGACTTGTACAAGCATCACTTGGCTCCATTTCTGTACTGGAAAATAGGTATTTCCGAAAATTTTTCTGATTCTAAACAAAAATCTTGGGAAAATCGCTATCAGTGTCTCTTGCGTCGCCATTTTGTTTCTTCGATTTCATTCATATCGATTATGGCAGGTATTCGATGAGCTTGATTGAACCAAAGATCATTTGTAGCGAAGCAATTAAATGTGATTATATTTTTTGTGATATCTGCAAGAATCATTATCATTGACAGAGGTTGCCGCTCATTAGCGACATTTTTTTAAACTTATAATGACATTAAATTGTTTTTGTTCAGTCGAGTATCAGTGCAATCGAATACTTACTATCGATTGCACAACTGGAAGCGAGTGAGTGAGTAAGCGACAATCTTAGATCAAAATGGCGCTGGAGACAAGCAGAGACGACGAGATGCTGTCAGAGTTTTCCCGAAGATTCTTGATTGAAATCACAACAAATTTCGGATATTCCTATTTTCCCATAGTGCTTTCCAGTGTCTGCAGTAAAACGTTATTGCGGGCTCAGTTACTTTTTCAGTAAATCTTGTTTTTTATTGTGAATATGGAAATCGATCAAAGTGACGCTTCTTATGGTTTTTCATCATTCAGTCCAGCTCAGTGCAATTTATATTTCATAGTGTATTATTTTTAGCATACAAAAAAGGAATTTTATAAAGGACTTATTATAGTAATTACAAATGAGAGATGGGTAAATGGAATATTCGAAATTTGGAAAGTTTAGATGTGATAATGTGCAGCAATAATGTACTTAACGTACGAAAGTCAAAAAGGCTTTCTGAGTTATGAAATTTCTCTATTTCTAGGTTTTTAGGAATCGCCTTCGCTGGATTCAACAGGAATTAATAGGATTACTGCAATTTAAAATGCTTTGAAGATAAAAGTAAATTATTATTACGAGAATACATATTTTTTTAATTCGATTCGGTAAGAAATTGGATACATTCGGAAAGATTAAAGTGGGGAGTCATTCGGAAAGAAATCGGAAACATTCGGCGACACTCGAAAATGATCGGAAAGAAGTCGGTGAGTGGGACATTCGGAAAGACTCGGAAAGGTTCATGGGACAGCTCGACGTTCGGAAAGAAATCGGAAGCAAAGGTCCCATACAATTCGGAAAGAGTCGGAACGGAACCTTTTTCTGAACCCTTTCCGACGCGATTGAAAGCCAAAAACTTCTTCCAGCGATCATCCTACTTTTGGAAGCAGTCTTCCTAAATTCATCTTACTTTTAAAGGATACCTTAATTTAGAATACACTGCAGTCCCGCTTTACCCGTTCCCGATAGACCAGACAAGGTAGTGCAAGGGGGCGAGAGAGAGGCGCTGCGTGGTCAGCGGAGCAACTCCGCAACGACGCAGGGGTGTATAAAAAAAGCAGGCAGTACCCGCGGCGGTTTAAAATGCAGTCTTGATGACTTGAACAATTGAAAATTAAAAGCGTTTGAAGTTGAAAATTTTTGATAAAAAACATTTATCATTCAACATTTATTATTTATTAAAATATTTAGATGTTCGGAAAAAAATTCAAGAATAATTTTAAATCTGAAAACATTTAAAACAACTTCTAGGTTTCTCAAGATTTGGAAATAAAATGTTGAAGCTTTTTTAAAGTTCATTCATTGATTCTTTAATTTAGAGCGTTGGAAATGATACCGTGGATTTATATTTTTGGAATTGAATCTGAATCTTTGAACTCTATAATGTATAAAAGTTAGAAATTCTAAATTTTGCAGTTTATCTGCATTTCATTTAAAATGGTTTAATTGAAAAGTGTTAGAACCTTCCATTGTATACCCCTGCTGGAAGTAAAAAGATAGAGATCCTATCCTTTTGAATCATTTTGAATCTTTATGATCGAAATAGATAGAGAAAATGTATCCCATTTTATCTCTTTGTCAATCTAAATTCGCGTCTATCTTTTTCAATCCTCTCTTTTCTATCTCATCCTATACTTTATCTATCCACGTGAATCTTTTTCTATATCTTCATCAATCTAAACTCCTGTTATCTTTTTCAATCTCATTTTCCCTATCTCTTCTTATCCTCGATCTATGCGCGTCAATCTTTTTCTATCTTTTTGTCTATATAAATTCGCGTCTTTCTTTTCCAATCTCCTTTTCTCTATCTCATCCTATCCTACTTCTATCAACGTCAATCTTTTTCTATCTCTCTGTCAATCTAAACTCCTGTTATCTTTTTCAATCTCCTTTTCCCTATCTCTTCTTATCCTCGACCTATCCTCGTCAATCTTTTTCGATCTTTTTGTCTATATAAATTCACGCCTTTCTTTTCGAATCTCCTTTTCTCTATCTCATCCTCCTTCTATCAACGTCAATATTTTTTTATCTCTCAATTAATCTAAACTCCCTTTATCTTTTTCAATTTTCTTATCCATACCTGTTCTTATCCTCGATCTATCCGCGTCAATCTTTTTCAATCCTTTTGTCTATATAAGTTCACGTCTTTCTTTTCCAATCTCCTTTTCTCTATCTCATCCTACCCTGCTTCTATCGACGTCAATCTTTTTCTATCTCTCTATCAATCTAAACTACCGTTAACTTTTTCAATCTCTTTTTCCCTATCTCTTCTTATCCTGCTTCTATCAACGTAAATCTTTTTCTATCCCTCAATTAATCTAAACTCCCTTTATCTTTTTCAATCTCCCTTTCCCTATCTGTTCTTATCCTCGATCTATCCGCGTCAATCTTTTTCTATCTTTTTGTCTATATAAATTCGCGTCTTTCTTTTCCAATCTCCTTTTCTCTATCTCATCCTATCCTGCTTCTATCACCGTCAATCTTTTTCTATCTTTTTGTCTATATAAATTCACGTCTTTCTTTTCCAATCTCCTTTTCTCTATCTCATCCTATCCTGGTTTTATCGACGTCAATCTTTTGCTATCTTTTTGTCTATATAAATTCACGTCTTTCTTTCCCAATCTCATTTTCTCTATCTCATCCTATCCTGCTACTATCAACGTCAATATTTTTCTATCTCTCTATCAATCTAAACTACCGTTATCTTTTTCAGTCTCCTTGTCCCTATCTAGAGAAAAGATAGAAAAAAGGGTATTGAAAAAGATAGACGTGAATTTATATCGTAAAATAGATAGAGAAAGATAGACGTTGATAGATGTATGATACTGTGAGATAGGGAAGAGGAATTGAAAAAGATAGATGGAAATTTAGATTAATTCAGAGATAGAAAAATATTGACGTGGATAGATAAAGGATAGGATGAGATAGAGAAGAGGGTATGGAAGAAGATAGCCATGAATTCAGATTGAAAAATAGATAGAAAAGGATTGACGTTGATGTATGATACAATGAGATAGGGAAGAGGAGATTGAAAAATATGGATGGAAATTTAGATTAACTTAGGGATAGAAAAATATTGACTTGGATCGGGAAATGATAGGATGAGACAGAGAAGAGGGTATTGTAGAAGATAAACGTGAATTTAGATTGAAAAATAGATAGAAAAAGATTGACGTTCATAGATGTGTGATACAATGAGATAGGGAAGAGGATATTGAAAAAGATAGATGGAAATGTAGATTGATTTAGGGATAGAAAAATATTGACGTGGATGAAGGATAGGATGAGATAGAAAAGAGGCTATTGAAAAAGATAGATAGATAAAGAAATTAATTTTAATTATGTAGGTATATAAGCATGGACGTCACGTTGTCTTTCTGATATGTGGTCAAAGTCAAATTAATTTTTTTAATGAATTTTTTAACTTTTCGATGGACTCCCTAATTTCGAGGGATAGAAAAATATAAGAGTCCTCGGTCACGATGGATACAGAAAGAGATTGAAAAATATTGAAATTAGTAAAAGATAGATAGACTAAGGGATGGATAAAGATAAGAGTCTTTGGTCACGAAGGATAGAAAAAGAGATTAAAAAAGATTAAAATTCGTAATAGATAGATAGACTAAGGAATAGAAAAAGATTGACGCGGATAGATCGAGGATAAGAAGAGATAGGGAAAAGACGTTAATTTATATAGACAAATAGATAGAAAAAGATTGACGTGGCTAGATCAAGGATAAGAACAGATATGGAAAAGGAGATTGAGAAAGATAAAGGGAGTTTAGATTAATTGAGAGATAGGAAAAGATTGACGTTGATAGAAGCAGGATAGGATGAGATAGAGAAAAGAAGATTGGAAAAGAAAGACGTGAATTTATATAGACAAAAAGATAGAAAAAGATTGACATCGATGGAAGCAGGATAGGATGAGATAGAGAAAAGGAGATTGGAAAAGAAATACGTGACTTTATATAGACAAAAAGATAGAAAAAGATTGACGCGGATAGATCGAGGATAAGAAGAGATAGGGAAAAGGAGATTGAAAAAGATAACAGGAGTTTAGATTGATAGAGAGAGAGAAGAAGATTGACGTGGATAGGTAAAGTATAGGATGAGATAGAAAAGAGAGGATTGAAAAAGATAGACGCCAATTTAGATTGAAAAAGCTATAGAATGGGATACATTTTCTCTATCTATTTCGATCATAAAGATTCAAAATTATTCAAAAAGATAGGATCTATATCTTTTCAATTCCAGCAGAGGACGCTCGATGGCTGAGGGTAAAAGTATCCAACAAGTGAAATTAGTCTTCGGGCCTATCAGTAGAGGCCTAGCAAACCGTTTTGTTCCAAGTTCGTCACAGTTGTCGACTGTGAGATAGAGAAAATAATTTTAATTATGTAGGTATATAAGCATGGACGTAACGTTGTCTTTCTGATACGTGGTCAAAGTCAAATTAATTTTCTTAATGAATTTTTTAACTTTTCGATGGACTCCCCAATTTTGAGGGATAGAAAAAGATAAGAGTCCTGGATCACGAAGGACGCAGAAAGAGATTGAAAAAGATTGAAATTAGTCATACATAGATAGACTAAGGGATAGATAAAGGTAAGAGTCTTCGCTCACGAACGATAGAAAAAGATATTGAAAAAGATTAAAATTCGTAATAGATAGATAGACTAAGGGATTGAAAAAGATAAGAGTCGTTCGTGATGAAAGATAGAGAAAAAGATAGAAAGTTATTGAGATTAGGGATAAGAAAAGATAGCGTTTTAGGGATTCAAAGTGACCCATTGGGAGAGATAGAATAGTTCTATCTTTTTCTTTCCCCAAATTTCTATCTTTTTCAATCTTTTTACTTCCACCAGGGACGTGTAAATTATTGATAATTCGAATACAACATTTTTGAAATCAAAAACTTCAAAATTCAAGAGTTCCACTATGATTGCTATAATTTATACTTTATTTTTTATTCCTTCAAATGGAAAAATGTTTAGCTTCAGAGTTCCAATTTTTTAATATTGTTGACCGTAAAATATGTTTGCAAACCGAGAATAAACCGGAAATGACCAGGAATTTTTTTCTTCTATTTAAATGGCCACCCTCTTATATGTACGTACATACTCATAACTCAGTACTTTGATAAATTTGCATTTTCGAGCACATATATTTCCACGTTCATTATGATATTATAAAACCAAACTGGCAAAAATACAAAGAAAATATTTTTTTGGACAAAACTCCAACAGGAATGATTCACACGGCCCTGATTGTTTACGGTTTAGAGACTCTCGATTCACCATCG
>CAKNYM010019194.1:0-12704 GCA_932195095.1 Andricus curvator
TCGATATTGTAGATTTCCATTATTCACAAATGTGTGATTGGATTTCTTAACGGATCGATAATTACCTTCTCCGATGATAATACAGATTCCTACTTAAATAAAAATGTTGCAATCTTTGGAAAAATAGCAAAAATAAAATATGTGGACAAAAAAATTGTTTAAACAATTTAAATTTGTTTAAAAATCTAGGAGTATTCATAATAAACAAATTAGTACTTAAAAGTATTAATATTTGTCGAAAATTTGGTGAGATAAAATATGTTTCCTGCTTTTTTCAGGCAAAATATATACTTGACAAATACGTATTATTTAAATTATTGTAAAAATATTTAAACAAATTATTTGATTGTTATCATTGATTATATAACTTATAAAGTCTAGAAAATACGTTCATTTCGCGAGTTAACTGAAAAAAATATTTAAACAAATTAAAATTGTTTAAACAATTGAATATTATTTAACAAATGACTGTGTATTCTTGAATTACCGATTAATGATTATTTATTTTCAAAAAACTTTTAAAAATCGTCAATAAACCGCAATATTACGTAAAATTCAAATTTGTCACTTATGGGGTTTCTTCGGGACCCACAAGAGTGGCTTAAAATGATTCAAACTCAACATTTATGAATGATTCTTATTCTCTGACGAATTCTGACAATATACTGAAAGACGGAATTATTTGTAACATATTATCGCGTTTAAATATTAGATTTACAAAAAGCTGACTTTTTCCCATGTTAAATCAATGGGAAACTTCATGGTCTTTGCGCCACCCCTAAATATTAACCGATTTTGCTCAAATTTGAAGGTGATTTTTTTTGGGCATTCGAAAAAAACTGGGGGGTGAAAGCAGAGAAATTCGACAAAAAATAGTCTGAAACACCTAAAAATAAAAACGTTACACGAAAGTTTAATAAAATGTGTTATTAAAAAAATTGTCGCAGTACCTAAGTTCCGTCTATGCAAATTTTAAATGCTCATTAAAAATGACATTTTGTGTCATTATCGAACGTTATAAAATGGTCTAAAACGCGAAAAAAAATATTACAAGAAGAAAAATTAGTCAAAGTGGGCGCTTAAAAAAAAAATTTTTGAATAAAATTTTTTTAAAAAAATTGTTTAAAAAAAGTTTGACGAAAATGTTTCAAAAAAATTTTTTGATAAGAAATTTTTGAAAACAAACATTTTGGAAAAAAATTGTTTGAAGAAAAATTGTTGAAAAAAATTTGTTGAGAAAAATTAAAACAAAAATTTTGAAAAAAAGTCTTGAAAAAAATGTGTTGAAAAGAAATGTGTTGAACAAAAATTTAAGGGTTTCCGCCCGGGGCTACTAAACCCTAAAAATTGTAATGGATTTAAATTATTTATTTAACATTTTTTAAATTTATATTCTCGCTAACAGATAATTTATTTGACATCTACATGATTTCGTATGATAATACAAAAATTAATGAGAAAAAAGAGTTAACAAATTGTTTTTCTTAACTGCTTTGAGCTGTAGCTTATGAGGATGGTTTTTTTCATTGACTTTCAATTCTTTAGGTATAGAGTAATGGGTAAGACTCCCGACTGCTAGGCGATAGATTCAGGTATAGGCGTAGGTTAGTAGTATGTTAAGTTATTTTTAGTAAAAATTCCATTAATCTTATTCCTAAACACTAAGGTGAGTACTTTGTATCTTGTAGGTTATGATCGCAAATAAAAAAAAAGTTTTTTTTTCTTTAACTTGTAATATAATGTAAATGCCAGGTAAATGTAAAATGAATAAAATATAATATAATGTAAATGCCATGTAAATGGAAAATAAATTTAAATTATGTCTTTATTTTCCTATAAAATTTGAAGCATGAAAAGGTATTTTGTCATTTTAAATGATTTAAGGTTTAATGTTAATTTAGTGTTAATTTAATAGTGAATTTTGTGTATGTACGTATGTATACCATTAAGCCATTTCCCTTTCAGGGTAGGCGTGACACTACCCGATTCGGGTAGTGTTTCTAGGTGGATAGTTTTCTTGTAGTTATAAATAACTACAAGTTTGGGCTCACGGCACCCATAATATGCCAACAGCACACAGTATTCTCGAATGGTCACCCATTCAAGTACTAACCGCGCCCAACGCTGCTTAACTTCAGTGATCTGACGAGAACTGGTTTTTTCAGCGTGGCATGGCCGTTGTGTAATCGTCGTATTTTACAGATTTTACTTATTATTAATCAGACTAACAGAATGAGCAGTAACAAAAATCCTCTTCCTTAAAAGTTTTCTCATAGTCATCGTCTATTTCTTCCTTCTTCTCCTTCTTTTTGGATCCATTGATGGTTTTGTTAAAAATGTGTAGATTTTTTCCTACAAAAACAACCTTTGCTACCTTTTCTGTTGATAATTTTGGTTTTTTTGAAGTCTCACCCTGGAATAATTTTCACATGAGAGGGCGAGGCTTCAAAAAATCAAAAATTCGCTAGGTTTTCTGTTTATGCAAGGGTACTGAATTAGTCCTGCCATTCCTTTTTCTATCAATTATTATAATATTCTTTTAAAACTGTTTGTGTGAAATAAAATTTCCTAATAACATTCAAGCTTTCTTTATTTCTCTTTATATGTAGAAGAAAATATACTTATGAAAACATTCGTGTAAATGTGAGAGTTATTACAAAAATTTTCGTAATTCCAAAGAAAAAAAATCTGCCCGCTTGGCGGGCACATTCTCATGGCGCGCTTCGCGCGCGGCTCGCAAGTTTGAGCGCGCCTAGGGCGCGCGACTGTTGGATCTCGCGCTTCGCGCTCGATCATATATTTATCTCGCGCTTCGCGCTCGATTATGTATTCACCTCGCGCTACGCGCTCGGGCGTATTTACATCGCGCTTTACGCTCGGCTCCTCTAGATTTTTGAACTTCGTGTTCGACTTGGATGAAAAGAAAAAGTTTGTTTGCAAATATTATAAAATTATCAAAACCTCTACATATTAAGTGATTGTTAAATTTGTTTTTATTTTAGACTGAAAAGGAACTTTATTTACTCAAGGTTCTATCGACCTTAAGGAACACATTCTCATCCAGACACTCGCGCTTCGCGCTCGATATTTGATTTGAAAATCATTTGAACCGTATGATAGAAACAAAAAAGTTTGAGCGCACTTACGGCGTGCGATTTGGTAAATGCACTGAGCGCGCACTTTGTGCTTCGTGTTATATGTTCTTCATATACAAATTACTAAATTTGTATTTGATTTCAAATGAAAAGTAATGATATAATTCAGGCGACAAATTTTATTAGTTAACATTTTATTTTAGCTTGTGCCGTTTATCAAAAAAGTTAATTTTTTCATTTTGAATATATTCTTACCACAAAAATTGATTACGGGTTGGTAAGTCTTTTTTGAATGCACAATTTTTGTTCATTTATATGTTTTCGTACCTTGCATTGTTTTTTCGAAAATTTGATTTTTTTTACTGTCAATGTTATTTTCACGAATAAAACAAAAACCACGCATCCTATCGAAACATGAGTCACAATAAATTTGTACCACTTTCTTGGATAAACAAATTTTGTTTCGGTCATTTTTTCGTAGCTGGTAATATTAGTCTGAAAATTTGATTTTTCTATTTTCAATGCTGTTTTTTACGAATAAAACAAAAACTGCGCGTCATATCAAAAAGTCAATAATAAGAAATTTGTAGATCTTTTTTAGGTGCACAATTTTGGTGAGATGATCTTTTCTGGTATCTTGCATAGTTTGACAGCAAAATGGCTTTTTTGATTTTTCATTAATTTTTTGTGCGATCAAAATTAGAATTTTTTATTTTTCAAAAAATTCAAAAAGTTGTTATGAAAATATTATAGGGTGTTCAAAAAGCAGCGTTTTTCTCCTCTTGACTTTTTTTCATATCGTGCGTTTTTCGGCTTAAAATGTTCATTTTCGTTTGTTTTTTGGAATTTTGAAAATACTATAACTCCAGTAATTTTTTTTTTATCACGAAAAGTCATAAGAATATTTTGTTTCTCATTTTGCGTACTACTAATAACCGTACATAGAATTTTCAAATCTCCCAAAAAAGTGGTCTCAAAAATTTTCAAAATGTGCTCACTTTTTGGATTTTCATCCAAAATAGCTGTTTAACGAACTCGTTCTCTATTTTTCGGCCATAAAAAACTGTGCCAAAGCTCAATCAAATCTGATCATTTTTTCGAAAGTTATCGTGGCTACAGACAGACAGACTACAGACTACAGACAGACAGACACCTTCGTAAAAATCGTTTTTTCTAGCTCAGGGGGTCTCAAAACGTGGAGATTTGATGAAAACCGACTATGTCAAATTTTACATAAAACCAATACCTTCTCATTAGAATGAGAATGTAATAATATTTAAAATAGTTGTAATCAATTCTTTTTTTTTAAAACCCATTCAAAGAATTCAATTGTATTTCACTTCCATTGTTCCCATTTTTAATTATAATAATTGCCTCATTGAATTTCTTCACATATAAATAATAACAAATTATAAATTATTTGCACAAATCACTCATAAATCTAAATTTATAATAGATATCAATTTAATTTAATTAAAAAAAAAACAGTATTTTCATTTAGGAAATATAACCTATACGATACACAGTACTTAATTTAATTTTTAAGTGTCATATGCATTGAAATGTTATTCAAAATAACTTGGCACACTACTAACTATTATTTTAAAAATATTACTTAATAAATGCAACAGATTTTCAATGTAATTTGTTAATTTGTGAAGTGTCATTTTCAAATTCCCATCGAAACTCGCGCGAAACAGTCAAAAGTGTCGTCTGCTATACTCAGCTTTTTGGCATTTTTATTATTTTGAGAATAACTAGAACAGTGAGAACCGAACAGCTTTTTGTACAAGTTTAGCATAGGGTATATGCTAACAACTAAACCACTTTTCTCTATAAAAAAAACTTTCCTGATGGAGATATTTGGGTCTGACCGCGTTTTACCAACTTTTACCGTCATGACCTGACATTACCGGTCAAGTCAGGTATTACCACAGTCAGGCCGAGCAGTGCCCATTACTAATTTCGACGCATCCATTCCATACCACTCCACGTTGCGTTTAGGCGGTGTACAGCTGTCTGTCGCGTTTAATCGCTGTATAGCTCCAGCTCCTATGCTTGTGCACAGGACTTTTAGACCTGGAACTATACAGCGATCAAACGCGACGGACAACCGTACACCGCCTAAACGTGATGTAGCACAGTACACCGCCTAAATGCGACGTGGACACAATCAAATATATTATACACCTACTATAGGTTTCAAAAATGTTGACCTCTCTACAAAAGTTTGATTAAGTCAGTGAAAAAAAATCGCTCAAGAACGTAACAAACTTCACTGCAAAGATAATTTTATTGCGAACAACTTCTCTATTCATGACACCGTCATATATTAATCACAAATGAAGTGGCAGTTGAGTGAAGGTACAAAAACACGGTCAACAGCGTCAATTTCACGACAGTGAACTTTCACGCGTTAAATTTTGTTGAAAAATCAGTATAAATGAGGCGCAAAAAATCAGGCAAATTCCTTGACATTTTCTGTAAATGCAAGTGTCATAAAAATTAAAAAATTTAAATAATTTTAGCTTACAGAGTTAATTATAGAGGAGGACCTTATCTCAGCTCCAAATTGTGATAGAATGCTCAGGTAAAGCTTGAAATAAGTAAAAAAATTCAAATAATACAATGAAATAAGAAATGAAGTTTCAAAATTATTAAATAATTGGTTATTGTCAATTATTTTTTCTACGTTTTTTTTTCCGGCGCGCATAAAAGGTGTCATCAGTATCAGTTTCAGTCGAGGGTCACTATTCGGCACTTTCCCCAACTACCTGATGACCATCATTTGGGAAAACTGGAAAAAAGCCAAAGGTGTAGGAAACATGAATTTAACTTCTGATGCTGACAGTTCCACTCCTGGAAAATAATAAACTTTCAGAGGAAGATAAAAAATATTATTGGAGATAAATGATTGCATAAGATGAAAATAATAAATACCGAAAAATCAAACACTTGAGCAATTCCAGGTCAACTCATCTGAAGAATTTCAACTGTTAGTTATTTTGATGAAAAGTCTTGTATCCGTTTTCTGTGGTGTTTGAAAAAAATAATGAAATGATTATTAAAAAATTTTAAAAATTTGTCGACGACTCGGAAATTCGAACAATTCATCCTCCCGACTTTTGTCGATGAAAATAAAATTCTCCGAATTATAGCATTTGTAAGATTAAAAAAAACAAACGAAAATTACAATTTTAAGCCAAACAACGCACGATATGAAAAAAAAGCCAGGAGGAGAAAAATGTTTCTTTTTTAAAGTTCTGCAAGATAATGGTAATAACTTTTTGAATTTTCTTGAAAAATCGAAAATTCAAATTTTGATCGCACAAAAAAATAATTACGAAAAAAGATGAATTGACAAAAATTATGCGCCCAAGAAAGATCTACAAATTTGGTACAAATCACTTTTGAATAGGACGCATAATTCTTCTTTTATTCGTGAAAAACAACATTAAAAATAAAAAAATTAAATTTTTGGACAAATGACACAAGCTACGTAAAAAATTAATAAACAAACGTTGTTCTCACCCAGCAGCTACAAATTTGTTATAGTTGATGTTGATTTTAATGCTTTATATTCGAAATTTCTCTCATTTTTAATTTCAGTTTATATATTTCTAATTAAAAATTGTGCAAGATTTAGGATTAAAAACTCGACTTTTGACCTTTAAAATCATTCAAAACTTAAGAATTTTTATTTCTACGTCTTAAAAATTAAATTCAAATTGAATTTTTGAATCCGAATAATTTTAAATTGTTATTGTTCGAAATTGTGGGACTTTGAATTGTACATTTTCAGGTTTGAAGAGTTTTTTTCTGTAACATGGAAGACTTTTGATCTGCAAAGTTACCGAAATTCAAGAATTTCTAGTTGTACCTCCCTACAATTATTCTATTTTTATGTTCTACAATTAAACATAATGCAATTTTTATGTACTAGAATTACAGCTTCTGTGATTTTTGTGCTTTATATTAGAAAAGATCTTCAATTTGAAAAATGTAGAATTGAAAAAATTGACTATTGATCTTCAAAATCATCCAATTTAATATTTTTAACTATACACCCTATAAAATTGATGGGGTTTCAATTTTGTAAATTTGTCATTAAGAATTATGCAAGTTTTAAGTTTTACAATATTAAAAATGCTGTAATTTTGATGATTTGCTTTCGAAATTTCTTCAATTGAGAAGTTTTAAAATTCAAAACTTGATTTTTGATCTTCAAAATCATCAAAATTAAAGAATTTCTATTTATACATCTCTAAAAGTAAAATGCTCTTAGTTTTTGAAACTAAACATTGAAAATTATGCAATTTTCAAGTTTTAAAATTGAAATTTCTGTCATTTTGATGCTTCGTATTAAAAATTTCTTTTATTTTTCAGATCTAGCTTTGAAAAATTGCTTATTGATCTTCAAAATAATACAAATTTAAAAATTTTTATTCTGCACCTTTAAAATTGAAGACTTCAATTTTGTAAATTTATAATTCAAAATTATTCAAGCATTAGGTTTACAATCATTAAAAGTTCTGTTATTAAAAATTCTTTCGAAATTTCTTCAATTTGGAAGATTTCGAATTAAAAACTGAACTTTTCATTTTGAAAATCAGCAAAACTTAACAATTTTTATTTATACATTTAAAAAAAAAATTACAATTGTCATTGATCGAAATTGTAGGACTTTGAGTTGTACATTTTTAAATTTGAAGTGTTAAATTTAGAAAATTTTCAAGTAACAATAATGCAAGTTTGAAGTTTTACAATGAAACGTTTTGTAATTTTCATGGATAACTATCAGAATTTCTTCAGTTTGGAAGATTTCGAATTAAAAACTGAACTTTTGATTTTCACAAAATCATAAAAACTTAATAATTTCTATTTATACATTTATCAAACTAGAGTAATTTTATATTATTTCAAATCTTAAAATAATTTCTCATTGTTCGAATTTGTAGGACTTTGAATTGAACATTTTTTTAATTGAAGAGTGTTTAATTTTTAAATTTTACAAGTAAATGTTCTGTCATTTTCATGATTTAAATTTGAAGTTTCTTTCATTTGTGTTGGCGAATTTCAAATTGCAAACATCTGCAAAATTGATCAGTTTTTAGTTTTGAAGAGAACAATTTTGAAAATTGGAAAAAAAAGTTTGAAAAATATTTGAAAATTTGTGTAATTAGCTCAAAAAATAGGAATGTATAGAATTTCCGCTGATAGTGTCTTTGTAATGTTTGGAAAAAATTATGCATTTCATATAAAAATAAGAAAGGAAATGGGCGTAAATGTTTATATTAATAACAAAATGTAATAAACAAAAATGAGTTTAATCAACTGCCATTTTCTTAATGATTAAAATCAATATTTTCTACGCCTTTGGGCAATTATAAAAAGTTGCACCCGTATTTATTTTCAGGCATCTGGAAGAGTTACTGAATTGGGACTGAATGGGAACCCTGAAGAGGACAATTATGGTTGGGTATATTGCCTGGATCAGTTACACTCGCCGCCCCCAAGCGACAGAAAAAAAGCCTAGAAAAAATAATTGACAATAACCAATTATTTAATAATTTTGAAACTTTATTTCTTATTTCATTGTATTATTTGAATTTTTTTACTTATTTCAAGCTTTACCTGAGCTTTCTATCACAATTTGGAGCTGAGATAAGGTCCTCCTCTATAATTAACTCTGTAAGCTACAATTATTTAAATTTTTTAATTTTTATGACACCTGCATTTACAGAAAATGTCAAGGAATTCGCCTGATTTTTTGCGCCTCATTTATACTGATTTTTCAACCAAATTTAACGCGTCAAAGTTCACTGTCGTGAAATTGACGCTGTTGGCCGTGTTTTTGTACCTTCACTCAACTGCCACTTCATTTGTAATTAATGTATGACGGAGTCATGAATAGAGAATTTGTTCGCAATAAAATTATCTTTGCGATGAAGTTGGTTACGTTCTTGAGCGATTTTTTTTCACTGACTTAATCAAACTTTTGTAGAGAGGTCAACATTTTTGAAACCTATAGTAGATGCGGCAAGTGGCGGCGGAGTGGGGGAACAATATATATATATATAGAAACTACTTTCGTGCGGTGCGTACCTACAGCCCTCTTCGTACTACCTTCCCCAATTCTTTCTCTGCAGGTAAAATCGTTGCTCTACGAGTCTACGGCTATAAGGGTAGTGATTTCAAATCTATTATACTTGGTTCCTCGCAGCTTCTCCCTGTTTTCTCAAAACATCTCCAGAAACTTGTACTGAATTTTCACTTCCATTCAAAACTGTTTATTTCTTTCGAAATGTATAACTTCCAAGGCTGCAGGATTTAAAAAAAGCATTGCTATTAATTCGCAACGATAAAAATCAAATAATTTCAGAATTTATTAAATTGATCTTTTAAATGAAGAACGCTTGCGAAGTTGAACAAAAACGAATTTAGCCGATAAAGTTTATACAATTTCTAATCAAAAGCCTTCAATGCTAAATGATTTTTAATTGAAACATTCAGAATAATGAAATTTTTTTCTAATTTAGAAGTAATAATTTTAAATAGAAAACGTTCTAATTGGAACAATTTTTAGATTAAAAAAATTAAACACCTTAATTGGAATTTTTAAATAAAATTACAATTGTAATGCATAAAATAAGTCTTCACTCATGAAAATAGGTAACCATTTTTACATTTTCATCATTTATAATTGAGAAAGTACTATAATAGGTAGAAATTTCACACCTCAGCTTTTAAACGGAACTCCACGTTCTGAGACCCCCTGAAGCCGAAAATCAGGTTTTGGAGATAGCGTCTGTCCGTCCGCCTGTACGTATGTATTTATGCATGTATGTATGTATGCATGTTTGTATGTATGTATGTATCCTAAAAGAAAGAGCGAGTTCGTCAACCAGGAACAGATTCGTGAAGAAAGTTTAAAAGAAGAATTAAAGCTTTTTAAAATATCTACAATTTTCCCCTCAACCATTATTTGAGAAGACTTGTTGTATTGGTTTTATTTATCGAAAACACTATGCAAAAAATCCTACAAAATTTCTTCTGAATATTTTTTTTTAGGATTTTTCATTTCGGTTTCATTCATCGAAAATACTACTTTTTGATAGAATTTGTCATTTTGGTTTTATTTATTGAACATACTATGAAAAAAATTCAAATTTTGAACCAAACAACGCGGCATACGGGGAAAAGTCTCAAGGAGGAATTATAGCTTTTAAAAAGTCCTACGAAATTTCCCTCAATCATTTTTTGATAGGACTTGTAATTTTGGTTTTATTTATCGAAAATACTATGTAAAATTTTGAAAATGCGAATTTCGAGCCAATCGACGCGAAATACGGAGAAAAGTTTTTGGAAAAATTTCAGCAATAATTGGAAAATGTGACGGAAAGTTCGAGGACATGTACAGGACTTTTCAACAAAAATTATACGTATATCAATCATATGAGGTTGTCACCCCTGACACAACCCACACGGTGCCCCTAAAGTACCACTAACACAAAAAGGTCAATTCTTCACAAAGTCAGTTATATTATTTAAGAAACCTTCATTTGTTTAAATAATGCATTTCCGAGAAATTTGGGAATTTTCTCTCTTTTCTGCTAAACAGCACAACTGGTGATTGAAATTTTTCACCATTTTTCAGATCAATACAAAATTTTTTAATTTCAAACACTCTTGAACTCAAATTATTAACTTTTGGTTGCTTCAAGATTTAAATTGCCAAAATATTAAGACATAATTTGAAAATTCTTTATCCAGTGGAATAATTTTCCAAAACAACTAGTGATTGTCAAAAATATAATTTATATTTTTTATATTCATAAATTGTTTAAACAACCAATTCTTACTGAATTTTTAATTAATTTTTTCAACTGTAAATTTATCTATTCTATTTCTAGTTGAAAACTGACCGTTTTTAGTTGAAAATTTGTCTATTAAAATTTTCATTGAGAATACATCTTCTTTGGTTGGAAATGAAAGTTGAACTAATTTATTAAACAATTATTTTATTGTTCAAAGATTTAACTATATTGTTGAGAATAATTTTTTAACAGAAAATTTAGCTATTCATGTTAGGTTGAAAATTTTTCTTTTTTAGTTACAAATGCAACCATTTGGTTTGAAATTCATCTACATAAAAATAGTATTCTTAAGATTTATGGGACAATTAAAAATGATTTTTTTAATGAGAAATTTATTTTAAGAGAACATTCAAAAAGATTTCAAAACATTTATAAATTGTCAAGAAAGAATCCTGAAGATTGTAAGGTAATTACTTTAATCATGCAGATTTAAAAAAAAATGTTGGAAAAATTCGAATCATTTTAAAAGATTTACCTAGAAGGTTTCAAGGTTTCGAAAATATTGAAAAATAATTAAAAATTTGAGAACATTTCAACAATGTTTTAAGAATGTGTAAATTTTTTTAAGATTTAGAAAAATATTTATAAGCTTTTTTTGAAATTTTGAAGGGTTTTAAGGGAATACAAATCTGTTCTTACGATTCATTGGGAAAGAAATTATTTTTTATTTTCAAAAATGAATTCTAAGAGAAAACTAAAAAAGATTTCGAAAGATTTCAAATAATTGTCTGTTAGAGTTTTGAAGGTTTCGAAGAAAGAAGCTTTACAAAAGTTTTGAAAGGTTTCAATAGTGTGAAAAAATTTTCTTTACATTCCTAGGAAAATTTTTAACGTTTTTTCATTTTGAGAAATCAATTTTAAGAGAATATTAAGAATGATTTTTTAACTTTTTAAAACATTTCCAAAATTGGCAAAAAAGAATCTGGAAGATTTTAAGGCAATGTTTCAGAATTAAAACAAAATGCTAGGGTAAACTAATATAATTTCAAAAGATATTTGCGATTTTTAAAGACCGTGGCTACGTCTACCGAAATTTCGGCACAAATAGCCAGATTTCTTCCGCACGAATAGGGGGAGCTGGAGAAGGGGCTATTTGTACCGAAATTTCGGTACGAATAGCCGGATTTTTGTGTAGTTACACCCATATTTGTACAGAAATTTCGGCACACGTAGACACTTCCAATTTTAAAAGTTTTTGAGATATTAAGAATATTTTAATACGTGAAAAGATTTCCGAAAATGTATAAAATATTTTTTAATTTCCTCCAAACTTTTAAAAGTGAAATTTTTCATAATATTCTGTAAAATCCTCTAAAATAAAAAAAAGTTTTCAAACTTTTCTAGATTCTTTTTCGATATATTTTAAAGTTTCATAATAACTGGTAATAATATGCAATTCTTATTTTTGTTATTTTCGGCTCACTCCTACCTAGCCACTCATTCTGCTCTTCGAGTTTTCTTACAATAGACTCAATAGAGTAATAGACCTTGTAACATTATTCCTGAGTTTAATGAGCATTAACTTTATATATCCTTTTATGACGCCTGGATGTGAGAACGTTTTCCCCTTTTTTATGAATTTAAGTTCTTAATTTAATTGTATCGTGTTCTCCTTTCATGAAATTACTTCATGAGTATTAGGATCGTCCGACGATTTGCTGTGTCCTAATCAGGAAATTGGTGCCAAGTATGCACGTCGGCACCAATCCTGTAAGGACGATAAACCTGAAAC
>CAKNYM010019194.1:12714-37600 GCA_932195095.1 Andricus curvator
TGTAGTTTATAAGTATAAAATAATTATTTTATACTGCACCGTTTCAACCTGAACAGAAGGAAATTCCCAAAATTTATTGGGTATAACCAGGTATGCGGATTGTACTGTAGGATGGATATTAGGAGGTTCTTACTCGATTCCAGAATCTAGTACGAACTAGTTATGATATAATGTCTTGGAGAATGAAATCCTTTTAAACTTTAAAAGTTTAAACCATCATCATTAGAGATATCGGCGTGAAAATATTCAATGAAAATTTTAATTTTTTTAATTAACAAATTTTTAAAATGTTCAATCAGTTGTTTGTGAAGATTTCCATTATAACCAATTGTAAGTTGGAACTTCAGTTTTCGTTATAAAAAAGTTTTTAATTTTTAAAGTAAAACTAAACTATTTCAATAAAAAATATTTTTAAATTTATATAAAATATATTGTAATTAAAACTAAGTATCTGGGCTCAGCGAAAATATTTGTTTTTTCACTTTTGTATTCAAATAATGTTTGCTTTTGCTAATTCTCATCATTTTCTAAAACAGTGAGGACATTCATCTTAAAAATTAATGCAAGGAAATTCAAGTATATCGAATATCTTGGGAAAAATAAATAATATATATATATATATATATATATATATAATATATATATAATAATAAAAAAAGTAACAATATGCGCCCACGGTGCCACGAACGGTGCAGGCACGAGTACGAATAAATCGTCACGTAGGCATATGTGTGACATATGCGTTCCATGTCGTGCTAGTCGCACGCGTGTCGATGATGAAGTGCATCCCTTCTACGATGTTTTTTAAACGATCCCAATCGTGTCTATCCTTTCTTTCTACAAGGGCATCCTAAAACTGTAAATGATTTTATGCTCTTTTACGTTTTTTCATATATAAATTACTTATACATTAATTAAGACTCAAATATACGAAGAATAATATGGCAATGATCGAGTTCGTTGAAATTTTATAACAATTAACTACTGGAAAAGCACTAGCGTACACTGCATCATGGCGCTCACATAACCTCACTGACGACAACGTCGACAACGATGTTTGGTGAACCGTAAAGGTTGACAACTGCGCATGTACAATACAGGTACAAATATCATTTGAAATAAGATAAATACATACATTATTTAACATAAGATATTAAGTTGATTCAACTGAATCGAATTTGTTCAATAAAAAATATTATTAACTATTGTTTATATGTATTCAGCAAGGACTACGACGAAATATGAGTGATGGCTGAATGAGCCTCATTGTGCACGCTCGCATTTACCCATCACTTTATCGCGGAATTTGCTTGCCATTTGCGTGCCATATGGGTCGCATCATGCGACTCGCACGCGTGCTTGAAGCGTGCGTCATGCGATTGTTATCCCCTACCGGAAATCTAGATTATTTCTAGATACTTTCTAGACTCTGCTCCTCTAGCGAACGTCTAGGGCAATTTTATGACGGTCGCCTTGTTTAGGGTTCGTCTAGAGTTCATCTAGCGGCGTCTAGTAAGTTTTACCTGCGACCTTTTTGAGTCTAATATTCGTCTAGTATCATCTAGAAAGGGGTCAATTCTAGATGATGCGTTCCTAGACGATCTCACATAGGACCCTTTAAGATAGACTTCAAACATCTCCATATTATACGCATACATATACGTTGTTTTTAGTTAGTATTTCCTTCCACAAGGGCCTGCGTTAGGCTACACAATGTAACTACATATGTGTGTGTGCGCGTGCGTGTGTCAGTGACACATTAACCTATGACAGTATATGTAAGAAGCGACTTACCTGATATCCTCTGACATTCGTGCTTAAATGTCGAATCCCGAACATGGGGATTGTTTATTGTAAACGCCCTTGGATTCAAAATGCCGTCAGGATTTGGAAAATCACTTATCGGTGGAATACTTTGCTTACCGCAGTTGATTTGAGGGTAAATGGGTGAGAACCCGGTCGTGGATTGATGATAATTAGGCGCAGTTCCGATCCGTTTAAGGCATAGAACCACGCATCACTATTTGGGCAGCGAGACATATTGCAAATGTTAACTAAGGCTTCGAAATTTAAATTTAATTTAATTTCAATTGAAATTCAAAAGCAAAGTTCAACCAGTGTAGCTGCAAAAACGTCACGATATTTATTTGGCTTTATGACGGAAATAACATCTAATTCGGCCTATTCCTATAGATTGTCTTAAATTCGAACCATTAAAAGCCGTACCGTATCAAAGAAGAATCAAAATTAAAAGAGTTTACTTTTCTCTTGCCAAGTATCACTAATTTACTTTGTTAATCGAGCTTCAGAAAATAATTCGCGGGGTTTACTGGGTTTATTGTATGGCCCTGCTGCCTATAAATACGAAGAAAGTAGCGTATCAGTTAGCGGGGATCTCTTTGTCTTTTATTGAATAAACAAACGATAAATTCTAAATTTTTAAATTTTTCACAGAGATAACGTCTTTTCACTCAATTTTTTACTCTTATTGCACACTTTTATAATACTTTGTTGATTAACAGTCTTCAGATGATGTTAAAGTTTTACGGAATCATGACTGATACTTCGCGGAACTCGTTAATACGCTTACTAGAGACGTGGATTCGACAGCTCTCAGTACACACACACACACACAGAAACTTGAGCGCGACCAAGCGATTTGACATTCACGCACACATATCACGAAATTCAGACAGTAATCGCAAAGGTACTCACACGTTTAACATGCCGTTCGTCTCGTGGTATTAGAGCAACACGAAATCCATGTTTAAATCATTATGAATGTTCATCAAATATCGTCAAAAATGGCAATAAAATGACTTACGCCCATCGACAAATAATGGCCATAACTTTGAACATGGTATGCTTAAAAAAATTACGGACAAATTACATTTGCAAATATTTAACACGTCGTTTAAAAAATGATAAACAGTTAAAAATTGAAAATACTATTTAGTTTTCTCTTTGTTAATTTTCTTAGTTCAATAGGCCGTATCTAAAATAAAATCACATAAAAACCGAAGTCTCCTCCAATTGGTTCACTGAAACCAGATTATGGTTAAGACTGTCGGATAATTCAGCAGCCTCCATCGAAAAGATAGGCAGCAAGCAAATTTTGGAAATGGATCGATCTAATATTGTGGTACCCGTTTTAACTCGAACGGTGCTTCCACATGTTAGAACCACATCGCCAACCTTGATGTTGGCACGCTGTTGTTGCCATTTCTAACGTTTTTGCAATGAACGCAAATATTTAACGCTTCACCTTCGCCACAAAAATTTGCACTATACATTGCACGATTTGCCACCTAGTCAATAGATTTTCTGGAACGAGTTCTACAGAAGGTCCAGGCGCACTAATAAGATCGGCACCTAACAGTAAGTGACCTAATGTCAAATACGATGAATCATCAGGATCATCAAAATGAGGGCCTCTTGTGTATACGAACCTATTTATCTACGCAGATGATGCAAGTGGGATAAAATTCCACATAGTTCCTTCTACTTAAAATAGATTTAACAAATCAGCATCTTTTTCTAACTGAGCTACATTATGCCTCAATTCACAATTAGCACCTTGAAATGAGTACGACTGTCGCTGTATAAATGCAAGGAAGTAACCAGGAGTAATCCGAACGGAGAACTGACCACCGTATTCAACTCCAGTATATGTGACTGCCCCACAATTCATTGCCATGAAGTCGCAAACGACACGACGGCAAATTATTCTCTTCACCAGAGTTCGGCCTCTGATTTTCTAAAACACCTTATGAAGAGTATTTAATTTAGTTGTATGCCACCGTGCATATATCTCACATGAGTATGTAGAGCTAAAAGTTCACTGATACGATGACTAGACAATATGACAGGATTTTTATCCTTATAACTCATAGGCGACTGATGTAAGTGATCACCTAAACGAAAAACACTCGAAGCATCTAAAAATGGGTTTAAGGTCTTCAAGGGTGAACCTGAAGGAAATACGATTTCTTTATTTAGAGCGCGTATGTCAGATTCGACTGCACCATTCTGAACTTTTTGGATCCGCCATGAAGAGACTCTACTGATCTCAGAAGTAGACAGAGCAAGGAAATTCGGCGGATCTTCAGCTTCCGTTGACCTTCCTGTTTTTCGACGAAGAGCATCAATAAAGGGGCCATCTTTGACGTGAAGGTAAGCAACTTGAGATGTTTGGACATTTTCCACCATAAAGATTGGTTTAATAATTGCTCAGGTAAGAGACTCATGGGAGAACAATCAGCTGGGTTGTCCGCTGTAGGACATGTCGCTAGGTTAACACCACTGTAGAGTTCGTGTGGTAATATAATGGTTCATTTTCAAATCCCATTCCTTTAACAACAAAGCGCAATGATTTGGCCAGCAGTCAAGCACCACATCATTCAAGTCGTTGTATAATCCCGGGCAGAACAGAATGCACTTCAGTTTTAACATATATCAAAGTATCTTGCTTATGGTCATCTTCTCGAAAAATACATAGATATATCACAGAGGAATACGCTTTGGCCGGAGTTCCAAAAAACCTATTTAGCTCACAACCTAAACTTGATAGTGTCTGACTAGTCCATCTCGGGATCTGAATCTGTTCTAGCTTCGAAAGACTGCTGTAATAAGTAGACCACTGATCTAAAAAAAATCCTCAGGCGATGACCGAAAGAATTTTTCTTTTCGTAGGTTGTTCGATGGTTCGCTCTTCAACCTGAATTCTAAACCTATCTGAAGCTGGATCCCAATGTAGACCAATGTTTCATAATTGCCAAAAAATTAAAACTTCCAATTGAATGTCCTTCCGAGAAAAAAAATTCAAAGGCTTTTTGATGATTGCCCGAAGGAAAATCATGCAGCAACTGTTCATCATTAGAGGCTCATTTTCTTAGATGAAAACCTTTTCGAGCCATCAACTAAGAGACCTCAGATTATAGTGCTTGAGCTGATAATCACGATCGCGCGGATTAACCATGATTTGCCGAAATACTTCTTCAACGTTGGCTGCATGAACAAAGCGATGTTCACGCGATCGCAATACGATAAAAACTAAGTAAGTCAGCAATTTTGGACTGGTATGTAAATGGAAATTCAAGGAATTTCCGTTAGAAGTGAGGCTAGTCGCATTAAATACTACTCGTGTATGAGTTGTAGATAAATTACAATTATACTCTAGAACAATCTCTAATAATTGGATGATGAGGAAGATAAACTGTTTGTTCAAAGACTTACACCGAAAATTCGGAAACTATCTCCACGTGATTTTGATTCTGATACTAAGATAAATTCCGAATATTCTTCAAAAAGTTCGGGTTTAAATATCAAGCAAGACTGTATCTTATACAAAATTAGTGTAATCCGATATACTGAATAACCTATACCAATAGGTAGGCCATTCTTAAGAGAAAATCGAATCAAGTACCGACTAGATGGCAAAAGTTGATGGGAAGACAACAAATGTTCTTCAAATCGAACTTCTTCACCTATAGAAGATTCAGAAGGAGGTTCCCACTGTAATAGAGCAAGGGCGGTACGGCAACACTTACTGACGGAGCAAGGTTTTGTTTCAAGCTAACTTGAAGGTTCTGTTCCATGCTGAATTATCTATATGAGGTAATTGTCATCGGTCGGTAATGCAGATTTACCATGGGCAGGTATTACAGAGTTGCCATCAGTCGATAATGCAGATTCACCATCGGCCGCTAATTAAGATTTCCCATCTGCCGGTCGTTCAGATTTACCATCGGCCGGTAATGCAGGTTCAATGTAGGCTGTTAATGCAGATTTATCATTGGAAGGTAAAAAAGATTTATTACCATTGGTCGGTAAAACATGGGCCGTTGATAGTAGACATCTCCAGCTATAGATCGAGCCTCAGTCGCTATTTCAGGAGCCTGCCTTATCAATCGAGTGTAAATAACTGATGACTTCACTGAGTACTTGCATCCAATACTAATATCAGCAGTAGGTAATGTACGTATTGGTATATGCTCAGTACCTTACCGAAAAAACGGTATGTGTCACCCCAATGCTTCCTGGGATTCCCCCGACGTCGACGGATATTCACCGGTGTGTGCAGCGTATGCTGGAATTCCCCCAACGTCCACGGGTATTCCCCTGATGTATTGAAGAATGGGTGGCACCATCCTATATAAAAGCGTGCAGAAACGCAGGATAGTCTTCTTTGTCGCACCACCAGGTGCAAGCATCATCGAACGATCCAGCAGACGATACATCAGGTTCAGAGAGGTAGAGAATCCAAGGTAAGCGTTCAATTTATATTTGCATGGCTTTTTGCTACTAGTGCATGGTACTTTTGCATCGCTTTTTGCCCTGAGTTCGACACATCATCAGGAGCCAGACACACCCACGCCAGGAGTATCACCAGCCAAGGAACTCGCGTCATCTTCCAGCGTCTCCACGGCCTGGCACGGAGGACAAAGGTTCAACTATGATGGGACTGTTCGCAGCATGGTAGTCGAGGATGACGTGAGTAGAGCAAAATTACGATCGACTTTCTACACTGTATTTTTTATTTCATTACTATGTACCAAATTCAATTTTCGCCGGCATCCAGTTATTGTCCCCCGCAATTTTACTCTCCCAAATGGGAGGAGATGTAACGTGCCGGCACACAGCGCGATTTCCATACACACATACCGGGCTACCGAAACATGCTCCGTCCCACGCACCACCATCAAGTAGGCCGCGAGTCGCACAGGGCCAGGCATTATACCTACCTGCTCGATGCACAAACGGTAGTTCGCCGGGTGCGGCGAACCGAGGAACATCGGGGAGCTCACACCCAGTGCAACTCCTCTGGTCGCCATACTCTCACAGTAGCTGACAAGGCGACCTTCCCTACCTCCTAGTCATCGGTGGTTGCATTTTGTTCTTTTACACCAATTTTGCATGAAAGCTTTAAATTCCCAGTTGTAAAACTCTCTACCTTGATTAGTGTGCACGCTTTTTAGAAATCGTCCCTGTACATGGGAGGATATCATGGCTTCAATAATATTATGTTCACTCTTGCTTTTCACGGGAACTGCCCATGCATATTTTGAAAATATATCGACAACAGTAAGCAGGTATTTTAAACCCTTATTCTCTTGAGAATATGGTAATATTTGAACCAATCATCTTGCCATGTTTCATCTATTCCACGCATTATCGCAGAACGATGTGGATAATTTTTTCTTGTAGGTTTATGCAGCTCTGTGACTACCATCTTTTTTTTTGCGTCATTTTCTAGTGCGTTCAGTCGATCCTTTATTTGGGCAATGAGTTGCGCAGTGATAACTCTTGTTGGATATTAATCTGTATACTATTTCATTCCTCATTTACTGATATTTGAGGAATTGTCTTCATAATATTATTGTTATCAATTTCAGTACGGCATCAAGCTGTTCTTCAGTGTCTTGAACGTTACAGTGTCTTTTCTTATCGATATCATAATAACTGTTAGAGGTAATTTTGAAAACCAATACCAGGACGTCCATGATTTGTGGACGCAGATCGATTCAGAGAATGTCCAAACACGTCGTTACTCATTTAAGACTTACGCTATAGTTGGCTTCACTCTCTTAATTTAAGATTTCAGCTTCTCGCAATTCCTCAATGATGGCAATAATTTCACTATTATGACTTGGATTTCCTGTTGCAACGTTGAAGTAACGTTACTTTGACGTTAGCTTAACGTAACTTTAACGTTAGCTTAACTTTTCTTCAACGTTACTTTAACTTTAACTTAACGTTAGTTTATCTTTACTTAAACGTTAACTCAATGTTGGTTTAACGTCACTTTCACATTAGCTTAACTTTACTTTAAAGTTCCCTGCTTAAAATGACGGATAGGACCTCGTTAGAAACCGGTTAGAAATTAGTTCCGAACGGCCCAAACTGCGCCGTAACCGGTTTTCGTCTCTGGATTATAACCGACACCTAACCCGGCTCTATCTGGCATTATGTAATATTCGGATCCGGTTTCCAGCTGGTTTGTAACTGGATCCACAAAATACTTTTACCCGGTTCTTATCCGGTCCTAACCGGCTGGTACCTGATTTTTGCCTTCGGTTTGTATCCGAAACCTAACCAGGGTCTAATCCAGGGATTTTAGAGGATTTTTTAAAATATAAACAGATTTAACTGACGAGTTCTGCAAGTTTCACTCTCTTCGGCAATCGCCTATTTTACGCACTTGTATCACAAATAGCTATTTCAATTCCGTGAAATATTTTAAAATCTTATGAAATTCCTTGAAATCTTTGAAATCCCATTAAAATTCCTGGAAATCATTTAAAATCCATTGTAATATTCGAAAATCCTCTCCTGAAAATCCGTTAAATCTTTTTATATCTTACAAAATCCTTTAAAATCCTTAGATATACTTCGGAATCTTTTAAAATCTCTTAAATACCTTTGAAATTCTGTGAAATAATCGAAACCTCTTTATCCAAGTCACGGCAATGAAATAATTTTCATCATTGATTTTCATCGTGGGTGTGGTGAGCCCACGCTTGTAGTTATTTATAACTACAAGAAAACTATCCACTTAGAAACACTACTCGAATCGGATAGTGTCACGCCTACCCTGAAAGGGAAATTGCTTAATGGTATACATTGAAGAATTGCGGGGGGCTCAAATCATATATTAAGAGAGTGCTGTTAACGTTAGGCTAACGTTAAAGTAAAGTTAAACTAACGTTAAGTTAACGTTAAAGTAAAGTTGAAGTAAAGTTAAGCTAACGTTGAAGTAACGTTGCTTTAACGTTGCAGCAGAAAATCCAAGTCACAATAATGAAATTATTTCCATCACTGAGGAATTGCGAGAAACTCAAATCATATATCAAGAGAGTGACGCTAGCTAAAGCATCAGTCTCCAAATTAAATATCAACGTGTTCGGACATCCTCTGAATCGAGCTGCGTCCATGAATCGTGGACCTCCTGGTATTGGTTTTAAAATTACATCTAACGGTAGTTACGATTTCGATAAGAAAAGACTCTGCCACGTTCAAGACGCTGAAGAACAACTTGATTACTTCATCTATGCGTAATGAAATTGATAGCAATAATATTATGATGAAAATTCTTGAAGAATTAGTAAATGAGAAATTAAAGAATATACAGATTAATATCCAACAAGACTTATCGCTGCGCAACGCTGAACTCATTGCTCAACTAGACGCTCGACTGAACGCACTAAAAAATGAACGCAAAGAAAGAGATGGTAGTCACAGAGCTGCATAAGCCTGCAAGAAAAAATTATCTACGTCGTTCTGTGATGATGCGTGGAGTAGATGAAACATGCTGGCTGACTTGGTAGAAATGTTTCCATACTCTCAAGAGAATACGGATTTTGAATACCTGCTTACTCTTATCGATAGCCTCACTTGTACAGGACGAGTCCCAAAAAACTTGCACGCCGATCAAGGTGAAGAGTTTCACAACTGGGAATTTAAACCTTTAATGTAAGAGTATAGCATTAAACTGTACTCAACTTATAGTAATTCAAAAAACTCCACCATTAAACGATTAAATCGCACACTCGAGAATAAAATGTGGCCACAATTTAGCTTGCAAGGTAACTACAAATGGTTAGATTTCTTGCCTACTCTCATATTCAAGTATAACAATACGAAGCATCGAACAATTGGTATGAAATCAAAAGATATAACCACTGGTGATGAGAAAGAATTGATGCAACGCTTCCAGAAACAAAGACAAATTATTTCAACACGTCACAAATTCAAAGTTGGTGACAACGTTCAAATCAGCAAGTATAAGAAAACTTTTGAGAAAGAATACACACATAACTGGACAACTGAAATATTTAGTGTGGATCAAGTGATGGCAACTAAACCAGTAACATATAAACTGAAGGACTATCAGGATCAACCCGTTGCTGGAGGTTTATATCAAGAGGAACCTTTGAAAGTCAAATATTCAGACATTTACATTGTGGAGAAAGTCATTAAGAGACGTGGTAATAAAATCTATGTCAAATGGCTAGGGTTAGAAAGTTCACACAATAGCTGGATAGATAATGGAGACATGTAATAAAGTTAAAATAATGTTAAGCTAAGGTTAAACTATCATCAAGCTAACTTTGAATTAACATTAAGGTAACGCTGGAATAACGTTAAGCTTACGTTAAAGTAACGTTAAGCTAAAGTTAAAGTAACGTCAAGATAACGTTAATGCAACGTGTAAGTAACATTAGGCTAACGTTAGAGTAACGATACGCTAAGTTTAGACTAAAGTTGAACTAACGTTAAGCTAACGCTAAAGTAACGTTAAAGTAATATTAGGCTAACGTTAGAGTAACTTTAAGCTAAAGTTAAACTAACGCTAAGCTAACGTTAGAATAACAGTAAGCTAACGTTAAAGTAACATTGGGCTAACGTTAAAGTAACATTAAGCTAACGTTAAAATAACGTTAAGCTAATGTAGGGCTAATGTAAAAGTAACGTTAAAGTAAAGTTAAGATAATGTTGTTAATTTCAAAAAACACCATTAATATATTCTCATTGTGAGCTTACAATCCTTGTACACAATGTGAGCTTGCAATCTTTGTTTACAATGTTTGCTTACAATCTATATACACGCACACTATATTTACAATTGTTTCCCTATCGACATCTATTCACACACACACACACACACACACATTCCCTATTTACAATTTATTCAGTATCCACATCCATTCTTTTATTTATTACCGTCTTTGACGGTAATTATTTACCGTTACATTCGTCTTTCATAAAACCTAGAATCTTTTTGTTGGCTTGCGTCATACCGTAGATGTTATTCGAAGAGTAGTCAGACGCGTCGAACTTGTGGATATTTTCTTTTATGTCCACGTAAATATTACGACATTTAACCTCACGAATAAAGCTGTGAGTGTCTGTATATAGCATTTTCAGGTTACTACCGTAATTTCGCAATACGTAGCCATAATGAAAGTCATACGTCAAAGTCTTGGAGATATCCAGCACACTAAGCCCTACGTATATTGGTTTACTGAACAAAACCTCCGTCTTTCTCAATTCCACAGCTACGAGATCTTCACTGCAGATTGCCTGGCTGTGGAAGTTGAGTTTTAACACGAGGGCCTCTGCACCGTACCTGCCCTCCCACTTTGTGACTAGTTTCACGTCTACATGTTTGCGCACGTTCTCCATTTTTTTCCATATACCGCGTTGTTCATTATTTGAAAAGGCTCTTTTCAAATTCATTACGGGATTTTGCTCTCATTGAAGTATTGAAATCAATGTAGGATTTTAGTTAAGGGTATATTTAGCAACGGCCATACCATGCTGGAAACACCAGTTCCCGTTAGATCACTGAAGTTAAGCAGTGTTGGGCGCGGTTAGTACTTGGATGGGTGACCATTCGAGAATACTACTGCGTTGCTGTTGGCGTCGTGGGTGTGGTGAGCCCACACTTGTAGTTATTTACTACAAGAAACTATCCACCTAGAAACACTACCCGAATCGGGTAGTGTTACGCCTACCCCTAGAGGCTCGCCGAAAGGGAAATGGCTTAATGGTATATATAGTATTGATTGAATTTAAGCACACGGTTAATTTTGACTAATTTTAGACCGTTTGCTAAAGTTTGTTTAGGTGCGCGGTAATGAAGAACGTATTGGCGGTTGGGTAGGCGAGTAGTTAGCAGTTTTTCCTGCTTTCACCCTGGCGGTTTCGAGTGTTCAGGACAAAAATGCAAATCATTATGGGCATCATGCAGTTCTTCCGGGACATTTGGAGCCCACTCGAAACCTTCATAGGGAAGCAATGTCAGTGAGGAGTCCCAACCTTATCTTAGTATACTTTAACATGGCATCTCAAGTCAAACCAGGTGTCGTATAATAGTGTGCTGGATCTAGACCGTACACTTTTAGACACTGTTCTCGGAAATTTTCAAAGATATCCGCAAGTAACAACACGTCTGTTTTCGTTCCCAAGTCAACGTACTCGCCAAGATTTTTACAATTAAATTTAGACCATACGCGTGACGCATGCGTATAGTCTTCATTGGAGATATGCGCATCATTTAGGGAACTATAAAATTGTTCTTTCCATTGCAATTGTGTCTCCAGTAGTTTCGCTTTCGAATTTAAGTATTCGTATGGCAATTCACCTTTATGTGTAAGCAATTGAATTTTCTCCCGGCTTAAAATGGAGAAAATGGAAATCATAATTTTATAGTTCTCTAAGTATGAAGCTAATTTCTCTAATGATGACGCCATAAATCTGAACGAGTCAATCAAGCGAAATTTGACCTTATTCCCCTTGACGTGTTTCGTGAAAGAAATGTATCTTTCTTCGTTCAAGGGGAGGAGGTCAACTTTCTCTTTAAATTCTGTACAAATTTGGCGCATTATAAAGTGTGCGTCATAGCCGGAGAAATTGTGGAACACCATAGGTATAACTCGGGAATCTTGATAATTTATATTACAACCTTGATGGGCTGGCCCTCCATATTTACCAGTTAAATTACTGTGATCTTGAACATTTGTCTCACCTGTTGCCATTTTATTTTCGCATATATGACACACATTCGCTTCCCTGTATGCAGACTTTTGCTCACGTATAAATTCATCCATTGGAATTGGGCGCAGGAAGACTGATTTAAAGTCTTCAGCCAATTGCTCCAGTTCCTCGGCGAACCATTTTGCAGGGTCTGCACCTTCAGAACAGGAATGATAGTCAGACAATGAATCATTACAGCTTCATTTCAAATAGTATCCTATACTGAAGATTTCATGGTGTTGGAAAAATTCAGTACTGCACATATTTTCTTGCGGTTCTTCAACCGGTTCCAGCAAACATTCTCAGTCTGCATAGACTATGAATGGGACCTATTCTTTATTATTATTGTAATTTTTGAATTCCACAAAATTCTTGCCGGGTTTGGATAGCCTAATTCTGTAGTGGTTTAAGGTCTCACAATCTTCTTTGTGGGTAGACAATTTTTCAGCACTCGTAAAGTAGTGCAGACATCTATCGCAAACATGTTTTTTGTGTTCTTTTTTCGATAGTTGTTTACAAACAAGTCTCGACCGAACTCTAATCCATACATAATGGAAGTTATAGAAATCTTGATAGTCTTCGCCATCGATGTAATATTCATTAAGATTCACGTTAATATAGTGCTCTTCAATATGAAGAAGAATAACGTGTTGTTCCCTATTTTCAGATGTTAGATGTAGAGGGACAATAGTGTCCTTAAACTATCTTCTGTTCCGACCATACATATTTACAGACATACTATTTAATTTGTCAAATATCGGTATATCTTTCAGAGTTATGGGGAAGTCTATTCCACTAGAATCTAGTTTATCTTTATGCTGCGTATAGTTAGACAAATGATGTAAATTTCCTGAAGCTGAATACAACGACGAAACACTTACTTTATAGTTACGAAATTTAAATTTGTAAAGATAAGAAGGTTGAGAAAGATAAAAAATGTTGTATATAATTGATAGTCATTCAGCCAATCATTCATATTCAAACGGTATCGAATTAGGTACTGTACAAATTTATAAATAGAACTTTGTGAGACGTAACTGTAAAATTCGGTATTAGATACATGAAAACGCGTAAATATTATTTTCAGGCAAATCCAACAGTACGTCAGGATAGAATCATTAAAAAAATAATGAAAACATCCATACAATGACCACTCAAGCTGGAACAAGCACATCGATTATTTGAAAATCGCAATAAATACGAGTAAAAATTCATCAATACAGTAAACCCCAGAATCTTCAAACCGAAGTCGCGAATGGCCACCCCTCCAGACATTCCGAAAAAGTCTAAAAAAATATTACCACATATCCTTTTATTATTAAGAAAAAAGTATTCCCAACAATTTTTAAGTTTAAAATCTGAAAGGACAATCCACAGTAGAATGGAATATCAATGATTTTAAATTATGAACAGGGATAAATGATAGGCAGCCATTGGATGAATATATGAATAAACTGTAATAATTTTTGAAGCTAATACAAGAATGGATAAAACAATAGACAGTACGAATTAATTTCCTTATAGCCTAATTTTCTAGTGATTTAAGGTCTTACAATCTTCTTTGAGGGTAGACAATTTATCAGCACTCGTAAAGTAGAGCAGACATCTATCGCAAACATGTTTTTGTGCTCTTTTTTCGATATTTGTTTATAAATGTGTCTCGGCAGATCTTCAATCCATACATAATGGAAGTTATAGAAATCTGATAGTTTTCGTCATCGATGTAATATTCATTAAGACTCTCGTAAATGTAGTGGTCTTCAATATGAAACAGGTTAACGGGTTGTTCCCTATTTTCAGATGTTAGATGTAGAGGGACAATAGTGTGCTTAAACTTTCTTCTGTTCCGGCCATACACATTTACAGACATACTATTTAATTTGTCAAATATCGGTATATCTTTCAGAGTTATGGGGAAGTCTATTCCACTAGAATCTAATTTATCCTTATGCTGCGTATAGTTAGACAAATGATGTACATTTCGTGAAGCTGAATACAACGACAAAACACTGCCCATTTGAAACACTCGTTATCGTTATTTTATACATTGATACAATCTTCTTTTTTTAATTGACAGCGGTAAGTCTTTGTAAGAACTAACTCGTATAAGGTTGCATTTGTTAATATTAATTACTAGCTTCATAATCGAGTGTAATTTCCATTCGGAATCGGTTTCCTGGAAATCTTGAAGTTTTTTTTAAGATTGTTTGTTTTACATTGTCGTTGAATTAATCATTTAATACAGTCGTTGGATAAATTTCTTTTTTCTTTGTCATAATGGTTTTTAGTTCTACACTTTCACGAAGGCATCATCAAAGATCGCATTGATATCCTTATGAACTGTATTTACAATTACTTCTGTTTGGAGTCGTCGCTTGAACGCCGCGCCACAATCAGCCCATTTTACACGATCAGTAAGTGGGCCTCTCACACCTTCACCTTGTAACAGTAACTTATCAAGGTGAACACGCATAAATTTTAACAGAACTGTTACCATAATGCAGGACTCGGTACGACCCTACACGAAAGGGTTGCCGGGCCGCACGCGAGTCGGAACGGAATCCCCCGAGGGGACCCGAAGTCCCGAGCCACAGCCCAGTAGCTGGTCAGTCTTCGCTCCCTCGCCCTCCGGTATACCATTTTTCCGAGTGTTAGTGTCTCGTGCTTTCAACACGCTTCTCCGCCCAGGCCGACATCCTGAAAACCGAACGCCGGATCGTTTCCCTAGGAGGGATCTCTGTCGCTTTGCTATCTATGCGGATTCTACTTCCGATTGCCAGCTCTCTGCCACGGACTGGCGGTCTACGATTTGTAAGTGGTAATGCATATCTCTTATTTCAATTACCAAACTCTTTATTGTGTTCTCCCCTTTCCCACACTGTTCCTATGAAAAATTCTAACCTGCCGAGAAAAGTGGACACAATGCAAAATTTTGACTCTATTTTCGACCTTAACTCACGAACTCTTGACTTGCTAAGACCTGTTGCATGCTAATTGATCTTTATGCCTTGCCATTTACCTGAATTTATTTACAATGATTATGATAATGGTGATTTATATTGTGTATGACATGATTTTTTATATGTACTTGTAATATATATGAATTTTTGAATATGTGACATTTATATGTGCCCATAAATATTGATATTGCCAGTGATCTGTTTGTGCCTGTAAATTGATACCGAAACTTTAATACGATTTACTATTGAAAATTACCATGTATTCGCGTATAGTAAGTCGGGAATAAGCGAATTACGTAAAGGAAACCAGAATTAGAAATTAAAACAACAATTTTTCTCGCGGAAAAAGCAAAAGCTAAGTCGAGTCAAGATCGAAGGAAGAAACATCAAATCAGTCTATGAGGTAATGCAAAAAAGAAATAAAAAAAAATCATTACATTTTCCTTGGGAAAGTAGAAATTCTTTGTTTGAAAAATAAGAATGGAATTATAAAAAAGGAACAGAAATTATTGAAGGGAATTAAGGAAACCTGAAATAACTGAAACATAGCGCATTTTGATTTTCATTGAAAATCTCAAAAATCGATCAAAACGAAACCGTTCAGGCGCGCAAACAAGTTCGCACGTGCAGCGAGCAATACCCGCGAGTCGCGGCAAGGTCACGCCACGTATCTTGTAAACAAAGGGTCCTACGAAGAAAATAAACGTATTTTTGAACCCTGAAACCAAATAGATATCAAATTAAAATTTTAATTAAATATATCGAAGGAAATGGGAATTATAAATTAAAATACCACATCGGGTGAACATATACAGGGTGTCCCACAAATGATAATTCGAATCTAAACTAAAATAAATGGAACTCAGGTCGCGTAAAATTAAACTTAAAATGATTAACCCAACCATAATGGAAAGCGACCATGAAAATCTAGATTTGGAAGGTGCCGCCGCAATTCCAAATGAAAACACTAATTTGGCCAATGATATAGAGAAAAGTAGGGGAGTTATCCCAAAATTAATTAACAGATCATTAGATCAATTCGAAAACTTTTGACTAAACTTTACCCTAGAAAAAGCTTGGAATGGGAATTGCGCAGAACGTACGAAAACCTAAGAATAGAATATAAAATTTACATTAAACGTAACGAATTTGAAACTTTTGAGGAATTAGAAGACTTAGAAAAAAAATGGGAAACTGAGCTAGCCAAATTTAAAATTCGAGGGCAAGTTTTACAGACTACTGAACCTAAAATTGATTATAAAAAAGGAAAAAAGTGTAATAATGGTAACGGGGATAAACATAATTCAGAGAATAATAAAGATTTGAGGGAAAATAAAAACAACCAAAAGGATAACCAAAACGGAAACCAAAGTCAAAATAACCAGGTTAAAAAACCATACAAAAATCATTTTCCATTTTCACCATTTGGATTTCCATTTCTACTAACTTTAGACCTAGATTACCACCTGGTTTCCAACCAAATTATCAACCCAAATTCCAAAACAATAGACAAAGATATCCATCCTACCCTGTAATCAAATGTTACCAATGCTTAATCAAATGACGTTAGACTCATCTCAAGGTGAAAACAACCCAATGATTGAATTCCCAACAGAAAAAGCGGAAAATAGTCCAGGAAGTAATAACAAAGATAATAAACAAAATTCACAGAAACCAAATTACGGAAACAGAAACCAAAACGTGATAATAATTCGAATAAAGATTCCCACGATGAAATAAATTCCGATCAAAACAAAAATCAAAATTTAAATCCGCGCACAAACGGTACAACAAACAATAGTAATTGTTATAATTGCGGTTTAACAGGTCATTTCAAAAGAGAATGCCCATATTACACACACAACCAGGGAAACTGGAGGGGCGGGTATTAGAAACAAAAATATTACAAACTAATACCGAAACGCCAGAATATTTAAATTCGGATAAGGATGTTGCGATAGAAACGCGTTTCCATCTAATAACAAAATTCTGAAATAATTTGTTTCGAATTTTAGTAGATACAGGTGCCACACATTCCTACGTGGGCAACAAATTATTGGAAGAAATAAAGAATTACAAAATTGCAATTCTTAAACCAGTTTCACGTTAATTAATGGTTGCAAACGGAGAAACTGTAGACATAACGGGACAAGCGGTAATCCCAATTATAATCGGAAACAAAATGAAACACGTCATGTTCAGGTTAGTCCTAAAATTAAAATCCGTAGGCATTTTGGGTACAGACATGTTAAAAGCTCTACGGATGACCCTAGATTACGAACCAGAGACCTGGTGGTTACCAGGGAGTCCCGCCACCCGCTATCCTATGGAAGCACACCCTACATCACTCCCCACCCCAATAACTGAAAATAAACCTGACAGAACAGTAAAAGTGGAATAGAAGTTAAAAACGAAAAAATTAGAAACAAACCAGGGATTAAAGAAAAAGAAAATAGGGCAATAGAGACTAAACCGAAATTCGGAGGTAAAATTAATTTAAAAAGTACCAGAGAGCTTAACAAAAATAGTCCAAAATTAGAAAATAGTGAAATTCCCATTGTACCCGTCAATCCTAAGCAATCCCAAAAACCCAAAAACGCCCAAATCCCTGTTACAAATTCTACTAAGGATATCCCAAGCCTAATGAGCATTCCAACGAGCAACGAATTCCAACCCTTAGAGAGCATCCCCACCCCAGACACTAGCGACGACTCAAGGACTCAAGATTCAGATACATTAGCCAAATCAATAATCAAAAGGAATAATAAGAAAAACAATTCGGGAAAAATATTTTACAATAAAAAGTACGAGGAAAAATACAAGGATAGTGACAGTAATCTTTGGAAAAATAAAAAAGTTACTCATGAAAACGAAATAGGAAAGGAATCTCAAAAAGCGAACGAGATCAGTGAAATAGATAATACAAATCAATGGATTAATTTTCAAAATAAAGCAATAAGATTAAATAATATTTCGGACAATTTAGGAAAAATTGACGAACAAAACAATAGTTCGCCAGAAATTTGCGAAGCTATTGTTGAGCTTAACGAAAGCCAACAATCTCAATTAGAAAAACTCTTAGAAAATAAAATTAAAATACACCAGGGAAAAGAACACAGGGCTACTGATTTAACGAAACATAAAATTGACGTCCAGGGCCACGATCCCATTAAACAGCGATATTATCACGTAAGCCCAAAAATCAAGAAAATAATTTATCAGACAGTTGATAAATTATTAGAACAAGACATAATTGGACCCTCTTGCTCCGATTGGTCAAACCCTATAGTGTTGATCAAAAAACCGGGTCAAGATTATAGATTCTGTTTAGATTTCAGAAAGGATAATAATATTACTAAAAAAGACCTGTATCCAATCCCACTCATGACAGAAATACTGGTCACTTTAAGATCAGCAAAATTTATCTCCAAAATTGATTTAAAATTTGATTATTTACAAATACCTTTAGAAGAAACTTCAAAACAAATCACAGCATGCCCAGTCCCTGGAAAAGGCATCTACCAATTTAAAAGGATGCCATTTGGTTTAACCAATGCTCCAGCCACTTTCCAGAGACTGATGGATAAAATCATCACTCCAGATTTAAAGCCAAACGTTTTTTGTTATTTAGCTGATATTGTAATAGTAACACAGAATTTTGATGATCATTTGAAATATTTAAATATCGTACTAGACAAAATAAACGAAGCAAACTTGACAATCAGTTCGGACAAATGCGAATTCGGCTTCTCAGAAATCAAATACCTTGGGTTTAAAGTTAACGACAAAGGACTTCAAATAGACGATGAAAAAATCCAACCAATCCTAGAATTCCCTAAACATAAAAACATTAAACAATTACAGCGCATAATAGGAATGGCAAGTTGGTATAGAAAATTTTTCCCACACTTTGCCGAAACAATAGAACCAATGAACAGATTACTTAAAAAAGATAAACCATGGGATTGGGGACTAGAACAAGATGAGGCGTTCCAAAAAATTAAGGATCTTTTATCTTCAGCACCATTCTTAACCTGCCCAGATTTCACACAACCCTTCCAACTCGAAACTGACGCGAGTAATACGGGGTTAGGAGCCCTACTGACGCAAACAATTAATGGCGTAAATTACGTAATCGCTTACGCAAGTAGAAGCCTAAATGGTGCGGAATCGCGTTACTCGGCATCTGAAAAAGAATGCCTAGCAGAACTTTGGGCCATACGAAAATGTAGGCCATATTTAGAAGGTTACAGCTTTAAAGTAATCACGGACCACTTAGCGTTAAAGTGGCTCCATAACCTAAAAAATCCCACTGGCCGACTAGCCAGATGGGCCTTAGAATTACTAGAATATGACTACGAAGTCATATATCGTAAAGGTAGTTCAAATTTAGTCCCTGATGCTCTCTCGAGATCAGGAGAACCTCCAAAAAACATAGCGTTCGCGTTAGCTTGTATCGTAGAAATACCAAAAGCGGACGTTAACGACAAAACAGACGAATGGTACTCCACTAAATTCAGACAAGTTACAAAAAGACCAGAAGAACACGAAAAATGGCGAATCAGAGATTCACAACTCTACTTTTACAGAACTGACCCACTCAAATCTACACTATTACCAGACTCGAACCCCTGGAAATTAGTCGTTCCTAAAAAACTCAGAGCTCAAGTTTTACGGGAAAATCACGACGAAACCCAGGCAGGACATTTAGGCTCAGAGAAAACCTACGCGAAAATTTCAGAACATTACTTCTGGCCAGGGGTATATTCGGAAGTTATCAATCACGTGAAAAACTGCCAGACTTGTCAAAGAGTAAAACCGGGTCACCAAAGTAAAGTAGGATTAATGGGGAAGAGAATTGTCGAAGAACCATGGACCATGGTAGCAGCTGACACAGAGCAATGATCGAACACGAAAGGGAACTATCCTGGGAGAAAACCCACTGAACTAGAGAGGATGCGGAAAAGCAAAGAAAGGAAGAAGAGAATAGAAGAGAAATAGAACAACTCCAACAGGAAAGGTCAATCAACGAAGAATGGCGTACTTTCAAACTAAGAAGGAACCAAGAAGTTCAAAAATTTATCATCGAGCAACGTAAAAAGAATAAACTAAAGAAGGACTGAAAGAGAATGCAGTTTTTTTTTGTTTTTTTGTTGAAATTTTTTTTATTATCCTTATACTTTTTTTTTTGTCTTTTGTTTCTCTCTACTCATGGAAACTTATTTTTAAAAAAACATGTCACATGAGCTACTATACAAATAAATTAAAGATACAAAAATAAACAGATATATATATAAGTAAATTACTGTGTTGACTCAATCAGGACTCCACACAAAAATTTTTTTTCTCTTATTTTAAATGTTACAGGAACCGGAAACCATGGGGGACAGCTACAACCAAAAAATCAACGAAGACACTACATCCTTTCGAAAGAATCTAAACAATAACACAGAGAATTTAAAATGCCAATTTTGTAACAAATCGATACCGATACAAATATACATAACCCATGACTCATTTTGCAACGACAGACCGTTCAGACATAGACAAAATTACTCAAACCCAAACGATGACGTAAAAACATACATAAAAGGGGGATGGGAATATATTAACAGAAAAATTCAAAACCTACTGGACATCAATATAACACAAGTTAACCATGACAGGAAAACAAACAACCACACTATAGAACTGGAACTACACATTGACTCCCAAACTAGACTAGAACTGGACAGGGAACTCGAACCAATTTTCGGTATACACCCGAACCCCCGCGGGGGAGGGGGGGTGTAACAGAACTGTTACCATAATGCGGGACTCGGTACGACCCTGCACGAAAGGGTTGCCGGGCCGCACGCGAGTCGGAACGAAATCCCCCGAGGGGACCCGAAGTCCCGAGCCACAGCCCAGTAGCTGGTCAGTCTTGGCTCGCTCGCCCTCCGGTATACAATTTTTCCGATCGTTAGTGTCTCGTACTTTCAACACGCTTCTCCGCCCAGGCCAACATCCTGCAAACCGAACGCCGGATCGTTTCCCTAGGAGGGATCTCCGTCGCATTGCTATCCACGCGGATTCTACTTCCGATTGCCAGCTCTCTGCCACGGACTGGCGGTCTACGATTTGTAAGTGGTAATAAATATCTCTTATTTTAATTAACAAACTCTTTATTGTGTTCTTCCCTTTCTCTCGGTATCTACCTCCCAATTTCGCTCCTCGGTACTACTCCCGTAATAACATATATTTTGTTCGATGATATTTACAGACCTTTTTCGCTGAGCCGTCGATATACATATTTCTCGCTGTATATTATTTACACTTCTTAAAACATTATCGCACTTATTATTCCATCTTTGGATGACGTCAGACACTCCATCTCTTCTTCTCAGGCTCTGAAGCAGGATCACAGCCTCTCCGATTATTGGGATGAGCTCCTAACATTCGTCCAGTAGCAATGAAGTCCCCATCTTGCTCGTTCTGGTACTCACCTAGGCTGATAAAAGAATGGTTCAATTTCAATTATTTCACAGGTTTTATAGCCCGATACCCACACCACCACACACTGCCCCTTCTCCTCCAATGCAAATGCCCCCACTACCACTGACCGTCGCCCCAGCTTCAAATCAGAGTCAGCGCAAAGCAATATGCAGAGTCATGCAATGAATCAACAAGCAAAAAGCCATGCACTAATATTACAAGCAAAAAGCCATGCAAATATAAATTGAGGCTCCGGATGCAAAAAGGAGATACAAAATTATTTTGCTGGAGTGGGAAGGCCCCTGAGCACTTTGAGAATAAGGTTTCTAATTTTAATTTTTTAAATATGTATCCGTATTGGAAATTCAATTTATTTTTTAAATGAAATTCATAAGAAGTATGCACTCTCATCTTCTGCGACCGATGCCGTTAGCTAACGTTCAAAATGTTTGTTAGAAAAAAAGTTAATAATTCTTTTCTGAGGCGTTGCACAATTCGTGCACAAACAATTTCAATCGTTTCGGGAGTCAAGCGAATTTTAAGCAATCGAAAACTGTCAGTGAGAAAGTTGTTCAGGAAGGTTCAAAGAAGTTTTCTGGAAAGTTTTAGCTCAATTGAAGTAGTATTTATCAAACTTTTGATGTTTTAATTTTCTGGTGCGATCGATTTTCCCCCGTGTAGGCTGCGGTCCGGTCGGTGAGACGTTACTACAGCGTTAGTTGGAACTCCGTGACAGAGGCCGGGCAGATAAAGATAATTCTTATTCAAAATACAACAAATCAGGACTTGTTCTAAGTTAAGTGAAATGGGTATTGATAATTTAGAATCACTTGTGTTCAATTTTTGGTAGTATTAAAATAAAAATATATGATAAATAAACTTAGTAAGATAAATAAAATAACAAAATTAAAGTAGAAATGCTATATTTAGCGTAGATTTTGATTGTTAAATATTAGTTATTTAATTAAACAAATAAAATACGACAGCTGTAACTTTTACTCAAAAAATCATTTTAGGTCAATTTAATTTTTTGAAAATAAAAACCTTTACTGCATTTATATTATGAAATTTTTGATAGCTTTCGTAATACGTATTTAGATATATCTTTCAAAAAAGACAATATCATGGAATATTTCGAAGATTATTTTTGTGGGTAAAAAAATAAGAAAGTGTACGCAGGTATGTTTACAAATAGAGGTAAGAAAAAAACACGCGGGATACAAGAAAAGAAACGTGTACAGATTCTAAATTTTTAAGACTTTCATGAAGCTCATGTCTCTAGAAGTGGCAACATTTAAATATTTTAATCACGCAGAAAAAAATGATTATAAACCGTGATTTTGCATATTTTATTGTATTTTTCGCTCATTGAGTGTTTCAGGGTAAAACTCGATTCAATAACTTATAGCTTGAAATCATGTTTTAATTGAAATATTCATCATCAATCCGCTTGTTGACATTCGACTAGTAATTACAATTTTTTTTGCAAGAAAGTATGCTCTGTTATTTTTGTTCGTTTTGAAAAATTTGATATACGTTTTTACAGCAATCATTTATGCATTTATTATATTTAAAAACAATGCATACGTGCTATCTTATGTAAATTTCAAATTTCTATCCCTAAGGCATTTTAGGCTTTGGCCGCCGCGGGCGCTGTCCGTCATATTCGGTAAATATCAAGGTAATGTCCGTACCCAATACGTAATGAATGGTCGCTTGAGTTTCAAAGTCAATTCGTAGTCCTGCTGAAACCTGTGAGAACTTGCAGCGCCGCGCGCTGTTACGCGTGGACGGCTTCATGCGTGAGCTCACAGTTACTCGTTGTTTCTTCAGCAGGATATGAATTTGGGCAAAAGTGGACACCCCTGAGTCAAAGTAGACATCCCAAGAAACCCACTGGTACCTTACTTTTTTCGATGTGAAGGGGAATGCGAGGGAATGAAGTTCCGGCAGAAGACGTTGCGGGGAACATCGAATATTTTGTGAATAAAACATGTGAATTCCAAAATTTGAGATGAGTTTTGTAGCTTCTCCGCCATTTTCTGGATCTACTGATCCAAACTGAATTAAAAAAAATAAAAAACCGTTTGATTTTCGATAAATATCATAAAATTGTATCTCTTCTTTTTAGTCACTACGTATAGAAAATCAAATTCCATTTTTCGACTTTGACTATTTATCAACGAAACACAGGGCATCTGATTGATAAGAAACTCCAAATACAGATACTTCAAGGTGTCTGAAAGTATAGAATATATTCAAATGATTCAAGTTCAAACCTTGACTTTTGGCCATAAAAGTGCAATCCTGGCCCACTGTGAGGCGGAGAGTACGATGAAATATCTGATAAGCATGTCAAGGTACGGGACTTTCGGTACTTTCTTCAAACCAATCTTACTTTAGCTAGTCTTTTAGCTGTACCAATTAACTCATCACTGTAATAAAAATACACATTTTCAATGTTCGCGGTAAATGGACGATACGTCAAAAGCCCTCTTGCGCATAAAAGCGGTATGATACGCCAATTCTAAAGTATTATTACGCCAATCAGGGTATTTTTATCGAGTGATAGCGGAAATACGCGGCAAAGTAGAGAAAGAGGCGTTTGTCAGACGACATATCGCAATCAAAAGTTGTCGAAGCAACATCGATTTAGTAGGCTTTTCGCCAATTTTATACGCCACGTTTAGCTCAATGAGCCTATTTTGCCACGAGAAAGGTAAAGTCTATTTGTAACGAATTTTTGAAGTGCGCGAACTGGAAGTGTGAGTGTTCGGACATAATTCTATTAGAAAATCAACTTATGTTTCAGCGTGGCGTTTTATTCCACTTGACTGGATAACGATTCTTGATTTATTATTTTACCGCGAACCAACGCCAGATGCTATTTCTACATTGTTCTAATTGTCGACTTG
>CAKNYM010019196.1:2867-14826 GCA_932195095.1 Andricus curvator
AGGCCAGGAAACAAGCTTTTTGAAAATATATATTTTTTAATTTGTACAGCCTTCATAAGCTCAAAAAATTAGGTTGATAACATTCCGTCACTTATGTTTAAACGCGTTTACCCAAAAGTCGTGTTTTAAAAATAATTTAAAAATTTAATAATTTAATTTAAAAATTTAATAATTATTGTAAATTTGCAAAGCATCATAGAAAAAGTCATCGGAAAGATATTCTTATTTGACTCCGTAAACAAATTGTGCCTATTCTTTGAAAAATAGCCAAACTCTGAATGTTTTTATGAAAATTGTTGAAATAATTAATAATTATTGTAAATTTTCAAAGTATCATACATAGGAAAGAGTTATTTGCAAAACATTTTTTATTGATTCCGTAAACAAATTGAGCCTACTCGTTGAAAACTGGTCAAACTCTTCATTTGTTTATCAACATTGTTTAAATAATAATTCATTCTTAGAAATTTGCAGAGCATTATACAAAAATGTCACCGGAAAGATATTCTTATCTAATTCTGTAAAAAATTGAACCTATTCTTTGAAAAATAGCCAAACTCTAAAATTTTAAATCGAAGTTGTTTAAATAATTAATAATTCTTGTAAATTTACAAAACATAGTAAAGATTCACCGGAAAGACAATCTTAGTTGACTTCGTAAACAAATTGTTCTGAATGTGTTTATGAAAATTGTTTGAATAATTAATAATTATTGTAAATTTTCAAAGTATCAGAGGAAAGAGGTATTTGAAAATCATTCCTTATTGATTCCTTAAACAAATTGAGCCTATTCTTTAAAAAATAGCCAAACTCTTGATTTTCTTATCAAAATTGTTTAAATAATGATTCAATCTTTGAAATTTGCAGAGCATTATAGCAAAAAGTCACTGGAAAGATATTCTTACTTAATTTTATACAAAATGGAGCCTATTCGTTAAAAAATAGCCAACTCTGTTTTTTAATTAAAATTGTTTAAATAATTGAAAATTATTGTAAATTTACAAAGCAACATAGATAATAGTCATCGGAAAGATATTCTCAGTTGAATTCGTAAAAAAATTGAGCCTATTCGTTGAAAAACAGCCAAACTCTGAATATGTTTTTGAAAATTGTTTAAAATCATTAACAATTATTGTAAATTTGCAAAGTAACATAGGAAAGACTTATTTTTAATACATTCTTTTGGGTTCTGTAAATAAATTGAGACAATTCGTTAAAAATAATGATAATATGTTTAGGAAAATTGTTAAAATAATTAATAACACTAGTTTACAGCCAAAATGTACATTCAATGCAACTATTTTTTTCTTATGTATTTTAGCTCGCTGAACTCGAAAATCACATTAAAATTTTTTTTTATGGATAGGTTTTCGAGATATGATTTTTTGAAATTTTTTCCCATTTTTTTCGGCGGTGACTTCACATGTTAGGCCATATATCGAGTTGTAAACGTCAGATTGGGTCGCACGAGGTCTCAAATTAAAGGTAATAAAATTTCCAACAATCGCTCTCTATATTGTTTTCCAATCTGTTCAGTTTTGTAGGTGTTATGTCCCAAAATATATTGGAAACGTCCATTTTTTGAGCCAAAATAAAAATCGAAAATTCACTCCATCGCCATGCAAAAATAGAAAAATTCAAATTATGTCGAGTTTCTTATTTTTTATATATAGATCGAAATTAAAAAAAAAAACAAGGTATTGATGAATAAAATATGTGCATAAATACCGGAGATATAAGCAATTGATTGAAGGTACCAAAATTCAAAGGTGGTTCGCCTCTCGTCAGTGCGCGCGCTGCACCGAGTGTACAAAGTGATGGGCGATACCGATACTATTCTTTGAGCATCGAGTATAAAATACTCGATACTTTCAATTCTCGAATCCGATTCTAAAAAAGTATCGATACTAGTGTATCGATATGATTTCTTGATATCGAACTCACCGATTCTTCTTTCCTTTATTGTCGGATCCAGTGATGTTAACGGGTCGAGACTTTTTCAACTGCGCAAGCGTTGCGTATGGAAGGGGAAAGCCTCCTTATTGCCTCCTTATTGGCCGTAATACATGCGCTCATTTGAAATGCTTGAAATTTGAAGCATTTTAAATAAGCGCGCGTATTACGGCCAATAAGGAGCCTTTTTCCTTCCATACGGAACGCTTGCGCAATTGAAAAAGTCTCAGCCCGTTCAAATCACTGGGCTGATCTAAATATACCTTCCGGTTAGTAGCAAATCGGATTTGAGTGTCATGCAAAAATGGGTATGGAATATATATTGTTATTTTATTTCATGCATGTATTTCTTCATTACAGTAGGTTACAATGAAAAAATGTGTACATTTGATTTTAATTTCAACAGGTGTAAATATGTCGCTCAAAATTAATTTTTTGCATTCCCACTAGGATTTTTTCCCGGAAAATCTCGGTGACGTAAGTGACGAGCACGGTGAAAGGTTTCACCAAGAAATGAAAGCCATTCAGTAGCGCTACCAAGGATATTGGGATGCAAGAATGTTGGGCGCGCAACTACCCAGCTCAAAAATCTTTCGATTTTTTACAAGATTTTGGTGGCCAGTAGACACCATATAAGGGAAAAAGATGTGCTCCTAAAATTATCGAAGTATCACACATTCAAATATCGAAAATTTTGAATTTGGTGAAAAAATGTCCACTCCATCATCGTACTTTACTCCAAGAATACTTGAAGCACACTCTTCTATACTCACGGAAATTAAGCAGTATGTTGAGGCGAAGAAGTTTACCATGGATAAAGTTAATATCGCAGTGCGCGCAAAAATTATGCCCAATTTAAGGCTAAAATGTTTACTCCAAAATTTCAGCGAAAATGTCCACTCCAGCGCCAGAAGCTGTGAAAATCGCGCGCATCAAGATAGGATTAAAGTTTTTGCTGATTTTGCTGTATTTCGGTGGCCAAAAAACGTCCCCGCAAGGAAAATTATGTGCCTCAAAAATCACGTGCATTTCGTAAAAATCAAAGTCAAAATTTGTATATAAATGGATTTTCTTTAAAAGTTACACGTCAACAAAAAAATTTTGTTTCAGAAAAAAGTTCCGCTTTATTGAAGGAAATAACTTTTGTCTGAAACTTTTTTCCAAGAATTTAGAATGTTTTGAAATATTACAAAAAATCGATAGCAGATGGTGTTGGCGCAACGGTAAAAAATTTCGTAGACAGAACAATAGCTGGAGGGAAAGATGTTACAAGCGCAGAAGAATTTGTAAGCACAGTTCGTTCCCAACATATTAAAACAAAAGTCTTCTAAATTTTTGAGGAAGATATTAAGAAAATTGAAGAAGTTACTACCGGTCTCAATTTAAAAGCTATGCCTAACACGATGCGAACGCGACCATTATTTTGGCATCAGAAAGAGCCAACCACACTTCGACCACGCTTTTTATCATGTCTCAAATGTATAAAAAAGCTGCGTGTGTTCATTCCCCATTAAAACCATCCACGTATGTCACAGCACTTGAAAAAGAAACCAATATTGGGCAGACTAGACGACGTAAACAAGCCAAACAGATTAGCTTCCACTTTTCTGTGATATTTCGCAATACTTCGTTGTAAAAATGATAATTAAGATGATATATTTTCTTTTACCTGTTGGATTTTTGACCTGTTATATTCTAAATGGTCAGAATATACATTTCAGTATTGGAAAACAACCGACCTTGATTTAAAATAAAAGATGAAGTATGATGAATAAAAATTTATTAATAAATTTTCGAATTTTTCAAAAAGAGTCAGCATTATTTCTCTGCAGACACTCGTTATAGATTTTAAATCAAGAAGATGGTAATTCACACACTACTGAAAAGTATCCTGAGCATTAAAAAAGAAGAAACAACCCCCCTTCACCTTCCATTCATAAAATATGATTCATTTAATTGATTTTATGGATTTATTAATTTCAATATTTTGTGCAAACTGCGCGCATGCGCAAAGATATTGAGCAACCTAAAAAATGCGGTTCCACATGTATGTAGAACGTAGGGAAAAAGTTTGAAATGTGTGCCTTGAGATTTGGTTTTGATTTTTTTGAGAAAATGACACTTTACGTGGATATGCCCATATATAAAAAATAATAAACTGGACATAATTTGATTTTTTCTATTTTTGCATGGCGCTAGAGTGAATTTTCGATTTTTATTTTTCCGCAAGAAATGGACTTTTCTCATATATTTTGGGACATAACACCTAAACTACTGGACAGATTGGAAAACAATATAAAGAGCAACTGTTGAAAATTGTATTACCTTTAATTTGAGACCTCGTGCGACCCAATCTGACATTTACAACTTGATATATGGCCTAACATGTGAAGCCACCGCCGAAAAAAAGGAAAAAAATATCAAAAAATCATATCTCGAAAACGTATCTAGAAAAAGATTTTTTAATGTTTAATTTCGAGTTTAGCGAGCCAAAATACATAGGAAAAAAATAGTGGCATTAAATGTACAGACATTTTTTTAGATTTTGTAAACTAGTGTAATTACTGTATATTTGCAAAGTATCGTAGAAAAAATTTATTGATAATACATTTTTTCTTGATTCCCTGAACTAATTGATCCTATTCGTTGAAAAATGACCGAGCTCTTAATTTGTTTATTGAAATTGTTTAAATAATTAATCATTCTTGAAAATTTGCAAAGCATCATACAAAAAAAACATTGGAAAGATATTCTTAGCTAATTCTGTGAAAAAATTTAGCATAGTTGTTAAAAAATAGCCAAATTCTACCTATTTGTTAAAAAATAGTCAAACTTTAAATTTCTATATGAAAATTGTTTAAATTATTATTAATTCTTGTAAATTTACAAAGCAACATAGAAAAGTGTCATCGGAAAGACATTCTTAGTTTATTCCGTAAACAAATTGAGCTTATTCGTGTATGGAAATTGTTTAAATAATCATTCTTGTGAATTTACATAAGCAGCATAGAAAATAGTCATCAGAAAGACTTTTCTTAGCATCATAGAAAAAAGTAATCTGGAATCTTACTTAATTCTGTAAAAAACTGAGCCTATTTGTTGAGAAATAGCCAAACTCTTAATTTTTTAATCACAATTGTTTAAATAATTAATAATTCTTGTACATTTATAAAGCAACATAGAAAAGAGTTATCGGAAAGATATTCTTAGTTGACTCCGTAAACAAATTTTGCCTATTCCTTGAAAAATACCCAAACTCTGAATATGTTTATGAAGACTGTTTAAATAGTTAATAATTATTGTGAATGTGCAAAGTATCGTAGAAAATAGTTATTTGAAATACATTATTGGTGATTCCGTAAACAAATTGGGCTTACTCGATGGAAAGTGGTCAAACTCTTAATTTGTTGAAATAATTGATAATTCTTGTAAATTTGCAAAGCTTCATAGAAAAGAGTCATTGGAAGGATATTCTTAGTTAATTCTGTAAAATAAATTAAGCCTATTCGTTGAAAAATAGCCAAACTCTGAATTTGTTTATGCAACTTGTTTAAATTATTAATAATTATTGTGAATTTACGAAGCAACATAGAAAAGTGTCATCAGAAAGACATTCGTAGTTGACTTTGTAAACAAACTGTACCTATTCCTTGAAAAATAGCCAAACTCTGAATATGTTTATGAAAATTGTTAAAATAATTAATAATTATTATATACTTGCAAAGTATCGTAGAAAAGATTTATTGGAAATACATTCTTTCTTGATACCATACATTTTTTTGCCAAGCATAAAAAGAAAGTCATCGAAAAGATATTCTTAGTTATTTCTGTGAAAAAATTTAGCCTATTTGTTGAAAAATACCCAAAACTCTAATCGTGGAAAAATAGCCAAACTCTGAATTTGATAAAAATCGTTTAATTAATAATTCTTGGGAATATACCAAGCATAGAAAAAAGTCATTGGAAAGATATTCTTAGTAGACTCCGTTTTCTTTAAAGATAAATGAGCCAAGGGTAAACACATTTTTCATTTCTAAACTTCTTTAAATTCAAAAAATAATTCAAATTTTAATGTTTTCTAATGAAATTAGCACAGATGAATTCATATTTTCAATTGTTTAAGATTGCAATAATAGTTACAATTACAAGGGAGTTATATTCTTTGAAAATATAACTGAAAGTTAAATAAAATAAAATTGTAAACGTTAATAATTGTGTATTGGAAGTCAAAATTATAAGGATATAATCGTCTTTGAAAATGTAAATAAAAGTAAAATAAAACAAATTTCTAAATGCTCATAATTTGGATTGTTTATTATTCTAATAAAAAAAATTCTTTTCGAAAAAAAGTAAGGCTGTATAAGTTTAAAAAAAATATTCAGAATTGAGCCAAAATATTAATTACAATTGTAATTTTGTCTTTAAAAATAATTAGCCGAGAATGAAATCAGATTTTCAATTGCGTAATATTTCAAAAATAGTTTAAATTTGAAAGAAGTCTTAGTCGTCGAAAATGTAACTAAAATTTAAATAAAATGAATTTCTAAATACTCATAAATTTGAGGCTATATAATTTTAAAAAGAAATAATAATAAATTAGCCAAAATATTAATTAAAATTGTAATTTTTTCTTTAAAAATAATTAGCCCAAGATGAAATCATTTTGAATTGCTTAAGATTTCAAAAATAGTTTAAATTTGAAAAAAGTCATAGACGTCGAAAATGTAACTAACATAAAAAATTGAAAATGTTAATGAAAAGCCTTCTTTTAAAAAAATGCGTCAAAGGAATCGTATATATACCGAAGTATACATTCATATACTTCCACTAAGCTTCTTATGAAAACAAACATCTCGAGTTCAAATAAACACAGATCGCCCATCGTCGATGAGATCGCCGTATGGTTACTCAAGCTGTTACGCTAACGGTAACGACACAAACCAACTTTCAAAGATAGGATCATGTTCTTCACGGTCCGGTTCTTTTTTGTTTCCCGAATATGCTAAAAAAATTTCAAAAACAAAGAAAAAAAGGCTTGATCTTTTTAAAAAAAAAGTTTGTATGCGTTTTTGTTTCAAAAAATAGTTTTTTGGTAATATTTTGTAATACACTTTTGAAGATTTTGAATATTAAAATTGTTCCACAATAAATGTTTTAATATGCAGTTTATTTTTAGTCTTGAAATTCCCATTTTTCGAGAAAAAAATAATACAAACAAATTTTTTTCAAACAAGCTTTTTTTGCTTTGGTCTTAAAATAGTCTTAGCATATTCGGGAAATAAGAATAAATAAACCCGAACGTTAAAGTATGTTTAATTTGGCTACAATCAAGGTATGAATTGGAAAAAATGAAAAATCGATATTTTTGAAAAATGGGTTTAGTGATTTTTTTCTTCCTGGTCTTTCTTCAATCAGTCGTAATGCATACCTAAAACAAAAATGAACTATAAATCAGGAGTGCCACTAGGACCTTTGGGTTTCGCTCAATCGAGGCTAAACGTGGTAAGCGCAGCACCCAGGAAGTCTTTTCATAACTGATTTTTAGCACGGTTTCAGAACTTGTCACTTCTCGCATGTTATACGTTCTTTGAAAAGCAAACTTTCAATGCATGCGTTACAAAATATCTAATTTTGATACAAGTGAGCAAAAATAGGACATTATATTTTCAAGTTTTTGTAATATGTGAAATGAAAGGAAAGAAGTTATATTTCTTATTTTAAGCAGCGTTGTCGAAATATTCATCGGCCCGAAACTCTTTCTGAGCCTAGCGTCATACTGAATCGGGCTGGCTATCAAAAATTGGGTCCACTTCATACATCGTGAATCTTTGGAGCAAACCAAAGATAGCTATCATAAATACAAAATAGGAATTAATCCCACTACGGAATGAAAGAGTTGCGGCATGCTTGATGAGACATACCGTCACGTTTTATGTCAGTCGCCAAAGTTTGTCAAATTTAAATACCAGGTACTCGGTGCACTCATTTTTGAACCAGTGGAGATAATAACGCAAACAGATGACGGTATTCTACGATTCGTTAAGAGGAGCGGAGTCGATTACTAGTCGGTTACTAGCGAAGTCGATTTTCAGGGTGTGACAATATACTTTCAACTCGTACTCCAGATTTCAATCTAATCAGGCTGTATAAATATCTTAATTCCATCTCGGAAGGACCAAATGAAAAGGTGCTACTGAGTTCAGGGCGCTGATGTTACCAATACAATTTATATGGGACGTTAAAGCTTCGAGAGTTCGCGACTCTTAGCACCTTTTAATTTTGTATCCACAAATTAGCACCTGCTCAGCTGGTTTCTCCAAGATGGAACCTTGTCATTTGGGCACGTCGATTTGTCCACTTTTTTTCGTGTTTTAAACTTGAATAATTTTTACAGCAAAAAAAAACCTTATCGAGTATCTAATACCTATATGTGGACAATGTATTTATTATATATATATATATATATATATTTATATTACCTTTTGATCATTACCGACAGATGCACATTGAATAAGAGCTTCTAAACCTTCCGTTGTATCTCCCAATATTGAACTCTCCCGACATAGGAACAAAACGCTTCCAACAACTCTTGTCGCGTTGCATTTTACTTTGTCATTATCTTTTATAGCTTTAACACTTGATTCATATATCTTTGGCAAAATGACATCTAAGGACAGTGGTTCTACATCTGTATTGTTTCTATACAAAGTAAAAAACATATTTTAATAAAAGAGACATTTGATTATGCACATGAAAGAAAAATGGCTTTTACTTACTCACGCCTGATCAGATAATCACATAAGCTAGCCAAAGCCCAAGCTGCTTTTATGCGTACTCCAAGGTTACTATCTTGTAATGTTGAAAAAGTAATTTCTGCTAAATCCATAAGAAATCCAGTATCTTCTTCTAATGCAGGTAAAGCTACTAGAAGCCCCAAAGTTCGTAAGCCTGCAGCTCTAACTGAACTTTCACGGTCTCGGGTAGCACCAAATAGTAATGTAATTATAAGTATACTTTCCTCCTTCTAAAATCAAAAGTGAGAGTTATGCTGCTTTCCTGCAGATGCTTACAATGATCATAGACACATTAAAGAAAAAAAGCTTCAAAATGTCTGTTTTATAGTCCGGGAGTTGGTGAATAATCTCTCAAGTACTTTTAGTATTTTATATTTTAGTATTAGTGAGCAGGGCAGGTGCCACAACAAGGCCAGTCCGCACACCTGCTAACGTGTCAAATACTAAAAAAATTAATAAATTATATTATAACTGAATTTTTTTTTGCTTCGGGATAGGACCTGCCACAGCAGCCCGCTTAACATGTTAAAAATAATACTTTAAAATAATTTTATTATATTTGAAATTTTTTGTATGAATAGTATTTGGAATGACACTTTCAAAACCACCAATCGGACCAGTCAGCATCCGGTCAATATTAACGAAGAATAATGATTAGGGAACTAATTTTACTCGCATATTGCTCCCTCTATAAAGGAAGCTTTGTAACAATGACAAATTTCGAACTTCATTTTTTGCAATATCTTGACTTAATTAATCACGAAAATGAATTAATATCACGAGAATGACAAAAAATAAATTTGAAAAATTCGAAATTTTAAAGAATTTGTATCACAGTATTGGCCAGATCCTGTTAACCGATTTTTGCAAACTTTTTCGAAGATTTTAATTTCTCGTTTATAAGTAACAAACTGTTTGATTATAACGAATAATAAGTTAATAATATAAGTTAATAATAAATTCCTAATTTGTTGCCGTTTACAAGATCAATCGAATGATGTATTCAGAAACAATCTATGACCAAATGACGTTATGATATATGTGTAGATTTGTACACTTTTCTAACGTTTTTAAGAGAAAAACCTTCTTAGTTTTGGGAATTTAGCAATAATGTAAGTACTAAATTTGTGCGTTATGATGAGACACATCGACTGATGTATTAAGCAGGCCTGTATGATCAAATAAAATTATGATATATGCAGATTTTGTCCATTGGTTTAACATTTATAAGAAAAATAATTCTTAACTTTTGAAAAACACCAATATCTTGAGTATCAAATTTATTCTTCTTAATGAAATTAATCTATTCAATTATGTAAAAAATCTTCCATAACTTACGAACAATAAACTGACTGGTGGTTTTGAAAATATAATTGCAAATACTATTTATACAAATATGTAATAAAGTTACCTTACGACACCATTATTTTTGACATATTAAGCGGGGTGCTGATTTGCCATGTCCTGGAGCTTGGAGGTCTAACTGTCGGGTTTAAAAATGTCATTACAAAGTTCTTTTACGACACCATTATTTTGGACATGTTAGGCGGGGTGCTGACTTGCCCCGCCTCAGTGGCGCTGGCTGTCTGGCTGGGGGGTTCGCAATTGTAATTGCAAATACTATTTATACAAAAAATATAAGTTGCAATAAAATTGTTAATATTTTATAGATTTTTGACACGTTAGCAGGAGTACTGACTGGCCTTGTCCATACATCTGACCTGCTCACTGTCGTATGTTAATCTACACCTCACTCTTGAGGTCTCACACTTTTTTATCCCATTAAAGTTAAATACGACTAAGATAGAGCCTTACATCCAATAATTTCACCCCCTCCACTTCGTCAACTTTGCTCAAACTTGTGTCCGATCCACGAAAAGTTCGATTTTTTTTCGGTCGGTACACTTGAAAAAATGCCTCATACATATATTTTCAAAGTTTTCATGAATGTAAAAGATCTATATTCTTTCCATAAGAAAGGAAATGTTGAATACTAAAAAAGTAAGGAACAATTTCCTTTACAGAAGTTCCCCTGGCCTGCTCTAGGTGTTGCTTGTTTGAAGAGAGGAAGATATAAAACTAGAGCCCACCATTACCGACCGGAACTTTTAATACGTATTAGTTTACAACAGAGAAACAAGCGTTCCCGAGGTCACTGAATTCCAAGAACAGAATTAACGATCTGCAAATAGATCATTACCACTCTTTCTCTACTATTCTATGAGAAATTTTAATGATTAGGAGTTGATTTCTTAAATGAAAAATATTTATTTTAATATTTACCAATGTTTGAGAAAAATAGCTAGTTGGTCCATTTCAACCCTGTATACCATTAAACCATTTCCCTTTCAGGGTAGGCGTGACACTACCCGATTCGGGTAGTGTTTCTAGGTTTTTCTTGTAGTTATAAATAACTACAAGTGTGGGCTCACCACACCCACGATGTGCCAACAGCACTCATGTCAGTATTCTTGAATGGTCACCCATCCAAGTACTAACCGCGTCCAACGCTGGTTAACTTCAGTGATCTGACGAGAACTGGGTTTTTCAGCGTGGTATGACCGTACTTTTTAAAAATTCACAAAAATTTCAATTTTAAGTTCAACGTTCGTTATGGAAAATAACATAAAAAATAAATTTTGAAAACTAAGGAATCGTGAATACTTTTAAAATTCTCGCGCCTTAGGTAATTTACGGTGTTTTCTAGAATATATTCTCCAATTTTATGTTACCGAGGATGGTCGAACTCCATATTTTAGTATTGTTACAAACACCAGGAGAAAAAGTTGTTGTGCTAAACAATAATTTAACAGCGAAAATGTTTTGCAACCCAAAGTAATTGATTGTTTCTGGCCTATTTTTTATAGCGAATCATTTTTAAACAAAATTGCAATCAACCTTGGAGTGAATAAAACTTTTATCTCTTAATTTAAGTTACCATAAAATTTAATATTTTTCTATACCTATACCACTTTATAAAACTTGATAAAACCTACCAAGCTCTACACTTTGGTTTTTATGCCAAGAATACGCAATAAGACTTTCAATTCATATTATTTTCCTATGATCAACTAGAAAATTTTAGCAAAGGTAAAACTAAATTGAAAATTTTAATTCAGAATCATCTCATAGTTGGTTGAAAAATTGAATCAAAAAGAAAGTATCACCAAATTTGCCTGAGAAATATTATTAAATACTACGAAAACCGTCTT
>CAKNYM010019197.1:0-15480 GCA_932195095.1 Andricus curvator
TCACTTTCTAACGCACTGATGCCTCGCGACACACGCATAAAGCAGGCAAAAAGTATGAATCGTGACATGTTCCATCACTTTCTAACGCACTGATGCCTCGTGTCACACGCATAGCTGCGAAAACGATATAATCGTGACTATCGAAACGTGACATATTCCATCACTTTCTAGCACACTGATGCCTCGTGTCACACCCACAGCAGGCGCAAACGATATAATCGTGACTATCGAAATCAAGAATATCGTTTAGAGATTTTATAGTAAGGATATAAGATCGATTTTTATAGTAAAAAATTTTTCATTGTCATAATTTAAAGTTGGTGCGAGAATAGAAAAGATGTCTTGATATGAGAAGAATCGATTGACCTATAATATTGATACATTTTATTGAAGAGTAAGGAAGCTATAATAATGCATAATATTTGAAAATACGGTTTTTTATAGTAAAACTTTTTTCTTCAACATAATTCAAAGTTGATGCAAGAATATACAAGATTCCTTGGTTCGAGACGAATCGATTGACCTATACTATTGATACATTTGATCAAAGAGTGAGGAAGTTATCGTCATTTATATGATATATAAGATCGATTTTTATAGTAAAAATTATTTCATTCTCATAAATTAAAGTTGATGCGAGAATAGAAAAGATTTGTTGATTCGAGACGAATCGATTGACCTATAATATTGAGACATTTTATTGAAGAGTAAGAAAGCTATGGTAATGCATAATATTTAAAAATACGGTTTTTTATAGTAAAACTTTTTTCTTCAACATAATTCAAAGTTTATGCAACAATATAAAAGATTCCTTGGTTTGAGAGGAATTGATTGACCTATAATATTAATACATTTTATCAAAGAGTGAGGAAGTTATCGTCATTTATATTATATTTAAAATCGATTTTTATAGTAAAAATTTTTTCTATCTCATAATTTAAAGTTGATGCGAGAATAGAAGCGATGTGTTGATTCGAGACGAATCGATTGACTTATAATATTGATACATATTATTGAAGAGTAAGAAAGCTATGATAATGCATAATATTTGAAAATACGGTTTTTTATAGCAAAACTTTTTTTACTAACATAATTCAAAATTGATGCAAGAACGGAAAAGATTCCTTGATTCGAGGCAAATCGATTGATCTATAATATTAATACACTTTATTGAAGATTAAGAAAGTTATGCTCATTTATAATATTTGAAACATCTGTTTCAAACAGAAAAACTTTTTTCATCGACATAATCAAAGTTGACGCATGAATCGAAAAGACTTTTTGATCATAAATTTTCAAATAGAATAATTCTGACAATTTTGTTGAAGAAATCATACAGCCGGGAAAGGGATAGGGTGCGACAGAACATTTCCCTTCCCTTTTCCAGCTCGAAAAATTATAATTTCGAATACAAAATTTGATTTGTCTGATTTCTCTTTAGATTTAAAAAAATTTTGTATTATTTTGTAATTTTGTATTTTTTCTACATTTATCTTTTTAAATAATTGATCAAAATGAAGACTTTCGTTTGTCTATTATTCAAAAAAATCACTAATGCTTCCTCTATGAGGAAGCAAATACATTGGCTAACAGGAAGCAAAGTGATCGTGAAATGAGCACAATATTATTATAAATACAAAGAAAGTGGAAACACTTGAGATCGAATTCACAGCTAGTTTCTCACTGTTGAACTTTAAAAATAAAACTTTGATATAAAAATAAAATCAATTTTGAGTTGATCTGTTTATTTTTTCAACTCAACTTTTTTTCTGGTATTTTCTTTGACATTCAAAAGTTCCGAGGTATCTAAAATAATTTTTAAAGCTAGCAAAAAAACATAATTCCAAAAACAAAAAAATAATTAGAAAACACGTCTCTTCTGTATTTTTTTATTGTTTCGACTTGTCAATTGTTTCTAGTGTATTTTGATCTCGATTTTGATAGGTAGAATATCTTCAGATATATCAAATATTTTTTAAGCTCATTTAGATTAATATAAGTTTTGAAATATAATTTACCTTTATTATTTCCCAAAGATATACAATTTTTTATCAAAATTGTGTTTGCAGAAAGTCCTTGATATGTATCAGGAAAAAATCTCGTGTCATTTTCAAAGTAGCACTTAATAATTTGTTTATAAACAGTGGTCTGTTAAACAGGAATTATCTTTGATGGAGCAGTATTATATAAAAATCGTTCAAGATTTGAGGAGTCATAATCATAAATAGATTCGACTTTTATATTTTTAGACTTAGACGTTATATTTTATTAGTTCACTTACCTTCAATAAATAAAGTTTATTTCTTGTAGGAGTAGAAAAAAATTAATTTTAACAAATAAGAAAAATTTGATAATAATTGAAGATTATTGAATGTACTTCAAGATATGAAAACTTAATTACACTTAAATTGTCTTTATTTAAATAAAATAATCAATTTAGAAGCCTGAAAAAGATTGTACAACTATTTGCTGTCATCCGGCAACACGCGTTTATTATTCAAATGAACCTAATTTTGGAGGTGAGTTTATAAAAAATAAATATTATATTGTTATTAAAATTTTAATTATTTATATAAAATTTATATATTGAATTATTGTATTAAATTAAACATTTTAATTTATTTATATATAAAATTTTAATTATCGTTTAAATAAAAACATGTATTTCTGACCTGTGAAACACTTGATGTTAGGTTATTCGCACGTAAAAATATACTTCAAAATAATAATAGTTTTTTGTAAACTTTGTTATCCGGTAACACAAAATTTATTTTTATTGATTGAAGTTAGTTGTAAGAAGAAAAATAATAGATATAGGTACTCATAACTTTTTAGTTTGAAAATATTTTTTAATAATTTTAAAGTGACTTGTTTTAGTAATTATGCTGTAAGTAAAAGCAAAAATAAATTTTAATTTACCTATATAAAAGCTCTAAAAGCAGATCCAATTTCTATTTCGACATGAAAAAATATTTTTAACGACTTAAATGAAATATTTATCTTTATAAATACTACATTTATCTAACATTTTTTGATTTTTTGGTAGAAATATAATATTATAATATCGTTTTATGTTATGAAACTGCTGATGTAGTTCTTGTACCATTAATAGAATATAAAAATTAAATGATTAACAATTTCCTACGAAACATATTTGTAGGGTGGCAGTAAAGAACTAGATAACCAACATTTTGATCGAAAATGGTTTTATTGCTTCAAAAATTCTTAAAAAATCAAATGCATATTGTGGTAAAAGGATGTTCCCAAAATTTAATTTTTTTATACAATGATTTGAAATAAAATAAATAAAATGTTTGTATCTCAACCTTTCAGCATTGGTATTTCTTGGAATTATTATCATTTAATGAAAAAAAAAAATTTCTTTTTTTGTCTCGATTTTTTAGCATCTCGAAGGCAAGTTTTTATTTTTGTAAGAAATTTAAAATTCGATTTTTAATCACTATTCAAAGCCAATTTTGAAAACCCGTGAAATTTCAATCTCAAAATTCTCGGACTACTTTCGCGGAATTGTATAACTTTTTTGCATGAAACTTCGTTCACTCTCATTAAGATACGGAATATCTCCAGAGTGTGCTTTTTTTTAACCGAAAATTTAATTTTTCATTGCAATCTGCAGCCGAGCCTTCTCCATATTTAGGTTAGTGAAACAGGGATGGCGATTTGTGCAAAATTTCCGAAAAAACTCCGTCAGATGATTATCAGTAATTATTTTTTCAGGATTTTGCTCTTTTTTGGAAAAACTAGATTTTTAGTTATTCCGTTAAACTGGAGCCTACCCTATTAAGTCTACTGGTACAAAATTTTCAGTTCATTTTTGCTAGATTTCATTTTTTTTTTAAATTTTGGTTCATGGATTAGATTTCAAGATTTTTCACTTTTTTATGGACAAACGATTACTTACTAGTTCTGTTCTACTGAACCATTTTTTATCGAAATTTTTAATGAAAAATAAGTGAAATGTCATTAAAAACGTTTAGGATGAAAAACATTCCGCTAGTTAAAAAGTAATTAGTAAAATCAATGTAGTCATGAAATAAAAGTTTGTCCAGTAATTATAAAAGAGATCTAAATTTAAAATTGTATTAAATAAAAAAAAATGAAAGAAATTTGCAGAATGTATTGAAAGGGGGAAAATAAAAAGTTGGTGAGATTATTATTATTAAAAGAAAGAGAAAATCTCACAAATTTTTCATTTTTCCCCTCCTAATGCATTAGAGATAAATTTTTATGAATCGGAATTTTGTTCATCCTAGAGATTTTTAGTGAGATTTTGTATTTTTTTAATTTTGTAGCTCCTTAAGATATAAAAATTAATATTGTAGTTCATTGCAGTATGTTTTTCCAAGAATTCGATGCTGTTTTCAATTTTTTTCATCTGTAATCTTTATAATAATATTCGTAAGTGCATCTCTAAATGAATAAATATGTCCATGCATTATTATTTTAGCTCATTAGTGAAGTTTTTTTGAAGAATTTAATTTTCTTTATTATTTGTTTAGTTTCGAAGTTCGGGATTAGTTCAATAATTCTTTTATGCTGTCTTATTTATGAATATCAATTAATGCAACGCGAGAGATATAAAAGTGTAATGACATTTAATTAATTTATATATATATATATATATATATATATATTTTTTTTAAGATATTTTTTTGTTTATTATTTGTATTCAAAAAGCGAACTTTCAGTTTTTTTCGGTCACGTTTTGACACTCTTCAATAAGAGTTTTTTTCTGTAGTTTTTTTGCGAGTTTTTGCTAGTTTCTGAAACTTTTTGAAATTTGTTTACAATTTAACAACTGCAAATCTATTTTGCTTTTCCGTTTTTAAATTTAAATCAGCCTCTAAAGTTGAGGAAAAGTGTGCCTCGAGCGAAAAAAAATGCCCTGCATATTTCTCTGAGTTGGATGACTTCTTACAATGAAACTTTTCACTTGTCTCTTCAATACTGTAGTATCTCGGTAAAAATTTTTTTTCTAGTATAAAGATTGGATTTTTGACCACCGTCGGAAGTTGAAAAAACGTGCGTCTTGATCGGAAAAAATTTCCCTTTTATATTCTCGAAACTTAATAACATTTTTCAATCCAGACTTTCACGCCTCAATTCAGCATTGATGTATCTTTAAAGTGCGTTTCTATTCTTTTTCCTAAATTGAACATTCGATTTGTGGGAACGTATATTGTCTCCTGAAAAATGCTCAAAATGATATTTATGTCTTTTTGGAAAGCCACCCTTCAATCCTTGAGATTTTGGGGAAAAGTCGTTATCTTTCCCATCAGTTTTCCATGTATGGAATTTCCATACATTGAAATTTCCGTGTATGAAGTCCTCCACGGCGCATCCTTGCTTGCTGCACCGACCCTTTAAGAGTGGATTTTTGTTTGATCTTCATATGGTGATTTCGATTTTACAAAATGTTTTTTCGTTTTTTTGGAAAATTCCCATTTTGTTGGTTATCTACTTTTGTAGTGCCACCCTTAATTAAGTATACAATGCATTCTAAATTTTATTTCATTTTGCAAAGATACGGCTATAATAAGAGTGAAAGGGAGAAAATGTCACAGTTAATTCAATTTTCAACTAATGAATTTTGTAAATAATGTGGTTAAGGATAAATGAAACACTTTTTTCAACTCAGATATAAATCTTTGACTATGCACTTTATTCGGATATTACAAAAACGATCTCATATAGCGCATGTTTTACTTAGGTGTCCTTTAGGGATCTGCCGGACCTTGTTTTCCAAAACGAATAAAAAAAAGTTGAAACATTTCAGGGAATGTGTTCCGTTAAATTGAAATGAGTTTTAATTATAGCAAGTGGTTCCTTGCGTGCGGCACAATGTCAGTTCTCCTTTTTACACATTTTTGACATCACGAATGAGAACATTGCAAGATCGTTCAAAATAATCATTTGCCTACTTTGTCTGTCTATCTATCTGTAATATCTACTCATTTATCTATCTATCTACCTATTTATAGATATATTAATATGTATACATTTTCTCGCGGGGAGAACCTGGTACCGGCAGACCCTGAAGGTCCACTCACATAATCTACAAAATCTCGGTCAGTTTTCCTCGAGGATCAGGAACTTCCATAAAACGCAGACCTCAGATTCATCCAGGCTATTTTTAGGTATAATAATAATAACACACACACACACGCAGACACTCACCTCGTTTTACATTCAATCGCATCATCACTTGCCCAAAAATCATTTTCCGTCTTCTTTTATACGTTAATATATAATATATATATAATATATATTTTTATATTTAATAGTCCTCTAAGCAAATCGCGCGCCCAGTGAGCGCCTCACGTATAAATAAACGCCACTTTTTTGCTCATCGCTATTATCTCTTAACGATGTTATTCTCTTTACAATAATATATGTATAGTTGTCTAGTAATTGTTGAAGATGGTGCCCGACCTATGAGGGTGTTACTTTTTTTTTATCTTTACGCGCTCTAAACGCTATTACAATATTAAATACATTTTAGAATTTGGTACTCTTTGAAACGTCCCTTTGCACATTTCCCTTGATATTGTTTTTTTTAAATATTTGTCTCGAGTGTGCTCGTCTCATCTCTTCATCAGACCTTCTTAACCTTTATGGATAATTCGTGAAACCGTTGATAACTTTAATCGCATGTAGTCTATATCGTCTTACTGCAGCTTCGTTATTAATAAAAGGGTGCGCGGCTTGCGAAGGATTTGCACCCCGAAGCGACGAAGGGGTTGTGTATTATATTTATCTCCATTATATAATTATTCACTATTTATAACAATTATTTACACCCGTTCGTAATGCGTCAAAATGGTAACTTATAAAGAGTCTGCACGAGAATCGATTTTTGATTGCGTTCGAAGCTTAGATTTTTTTATCATAAAGTAGTAACGACACAACACTTGGAAGCTCTGATAATTTCAATTGAATTGAAACCTTTTAAGGGAAGATGTTATCCGAACACAATTGATATACTGTGCGTGCATTCGATTAAAAAAATCAAGGTTTTATTTAACAAACAAAAAATAATAATAATTTGATAGAGTAATGCGGATATAAAAAAATGAGCAATTTTTTGTAAAGTCCCTTCGTTACTTCGAGGTAATTTTCTTCGAACTTGAACGGTGTCGTAGCAATAAATTTTGTCGAACCGACTTCAATGGCTGTACCGAGTTTGTGAATGCGTGAGAGTGAATATTATCCAATAGAGACGTCATATCCAATAGGATCTGAAATGACGTTCTTACGGTACTTAGATTTATATAGTATTTCGATCGTTATTAAATAATGTGGCTTTTGTTGGTTAAATGGTTATTTAGCGATAGGGAATATGTATACGTGTGAATGCCTTTAATTCCGCTTACAGATAAGTAGCGTCACTTTTTTTTTATCGGTCTCTTATTATCGATTCTTGCCAATCTCACTCCCGTAAGTTTATTAGGTGATAGGATCTCTAAAAAGTGACTCTTGCCATTCATCGCACGGCCGGCACGTTAAAGAACAGACATTCTTCTTACGTTTACTACTTTCTTGGATGTTGAGCTTATACAGTTAGCGCTTCGTCGGTTCGCGCTTTTTTGGGGAGGTATAAATTGTTGATACGACACATGAGTCAGTTTTTAATTGTTCTCACATTTTGACAACAAAAATCAGAGTCCAAGAGTTTTTTTTAGAAGAGAAAGAACTTATTCTATACTTGAGTGAAATAAAATTAAATGGTTTTTGAATAACAAAGCAAAATTGCCTCTTTACATTTGGCACATACAAATGTTTGCAATGAAAATAGAATCAATGTGTGACGAAGATTTATATTATACAATTTTCTGAAATATTAAGGCATTATTCGTATAACTATTAGATGATACAAAGAAAACTCTCTTGCGCTGATTTTGTTGTCGCAGTTGATGACATTCTCACCGATATTGGCAAATGTGTTTGCATATTAGATTCTAAAAAGAATTTTGGGTTCACCATTCTCATCAAACAGGCCGCATTTATCTCCGCGTATCTTTTCAAGCATTCCGATTGACTAAAACGTAGGTATATTTGTATAGGTATATTAATATGAGGTTGGCAGTTTTCGATATCATAGCGATTTGAACTGGTCTCACACGCGTCAAGTCTATTCGCTACCGAGACTATCAGATCTTTTGCACGGCCCAAAATTGATTTTAGCAAGTTGCATAAACTCATTCAATATGTGAACGTGCATCTACAGGTCACTGGAAGTCCATACGGTTTTTTTGTAACTATTTCCGTTGTGTTAACGTCGTCAACTTCTCGCCCTTCCTTCATAAAACTCTTAAATAATAAAGTGACTATTTACCCGTAAATACGCGTAAACAATCTCGTGTCGTGTGCTCCACATTTTTGATATCTACAGTATATGAATTCACGCGAAGTATAAACGAATTCACGTTCACGGGCTAGATGTGAGAAAAGTCAGAAATGTGTCTTCGGAGATGTCAGATACAACTTTTCAGGTTTCAAAAGGCTATTCAGGGGTTTTTAATCAAATGTAAGTATGTAAATTGTAATTCTTGAGCATTCATTGAAATAATGCATGTCGATAATACCCACATTCAGGACTTTTTTTACCAGTTCATCAACTATACATTTTATTTCAGTAATCTGTATAGAAAACACTTGATCAAAACTTTACAATAACTTGCTGGTGTCCGTATGAAATCAATATTAAATAAATTTAGCTAAACGTTTTATAAAAGTCGATTTAGTCAAAGTTTTGAATTGGCGTTTTAGAAAGTGTTAGAAATTTCTCAAAGGCGCTTTTCTGATTTTGTACTGCTTGGGTTTGATTCCATCAATTTCACCTTTTCAGCAATCTCTGACTTCATGACTCTTAGGATCATTTCTATTTTAATCGATTATTGGATTAAGAAATTAATAAAAAAACATTTTTCACAAATTGGATAAAGTTAGCATCTAAATAATTTCTTTTCGATATGCCAAGATATGAAGCTAGTATTGAAATAGTCAACAATATTTAACAGTATTTAATCAATATAAATCTTTGCTGCCTCAGCCTTCATAAGGAATGAAGCCCAGGCAGTCCGTGGGGGTGAATTTGTCTGTACCTTGAACGCATCAGCTATATATATTTATATGGACTTGTAGGCACGTACTTTCTTTTTGTCTTGTCAAATGAAGGTACGCACCTACGAGTTATTTATTAAGTCATAGTATTTCAATGAATACAATACATTTTCTGTATAAAACTCGTATTTACAGGATGACCGATTTGGTATATATATTAACTTCATCGGGCGACGGGGCCGATCTCGTGAGACGCCCCTTTTATGAATAGTGTTTTCAATGTATTTTTAACGATATATTTATCTAATACTACGTAATAGGTGCCCGTTAATTAACATAAATCCTACCAGAGGACATAGATCGTTACGTGAGCCGCGACTGTGCCGGGAAATCGTCGTACAACAAATCCTCTTAAGTTTCAAGGAAACGTTATCTATAATAAAATTCTACATTTTAATAAAACTCTAATTTTTAACTTCATATTGCGTGCATTACTTAATACGATAAATCAATAATTTTACATTAATATTATTATACCCCGCCATAGAAGTGCATTTCTTTCTCTCTTGTATGAAATATTCTTGAGCGTATAAAAACGAGTAAGACGAGTAACATATTCGAATTAAAACAGGCGTAAGACACAATATTAACTAAAGGAACTTCGAGTCAACGAACATTCGATCGGTCCATTCCAAGACAATATCGATTTATACAGTTTTTCTTTTCTTGAGCACCAGCGCGAATTATTGCCACTTTTACTTTTACAACGGAGTGGTTACATGACGTCTTCAAGGAACAATCTGTGTGCGCAGGATTGTATCCTCGAATCTACAAATATAGGAATTCTTACGCATAACTGTTTCGAAAATTCTACTTTTAACTTAACGCAATATATTATTTACGTACAAGAATAAAAAAATATTTAATAAAACAATCGACACGGCGATCGCTCGTACAATCGCGTGGCTCACGCATTTTACCAATTTAAACATAGGTTCATATATACATATAATAGTACCATATAATATATTTATATCACAACGATAAAACACTAGATTCTCCTTTTGCTAGTCAAACCCATATAGAGATTCAGAGTATAATAATAACGGTTTTGCCACAGCTCTTGTCTTCCTCGCGAAAAGAAATATTCCCTTGCTTCAATCAATGTGTAATAAATAAATATGTGTAGTTTTTTATATATAAATTCTAAATGTATGTTTTTCCATACGGATCGTAGGCTGTTATCAGTTTACTCATGATGAAGACAAGACAGAAAAATCTAAGAGATAGACCTTATTTGCCAAAGTAATTTTGTTTCCATTGTTGATGAGATGATTTGAAGCGATAGTTCGCGAAGAAGACAGCCAGCTTTTGGTTTATCTTTACACTTTTTATATAAAATTAAGGATCGAAGTTACGATATAATGTATAAAGGCTACCACTTTGAACGTAATGCACGTTTTTGAGTTCTAAAAAATGGTTGTGTTTTCTTTGTTTAGTGCATGTATGTAGTTTGGGCTCGAGCGATTGATTATTGGCTCAAACTTTGACTCACAGCCAGTAACAGACAGACATACGGACAGGCAATCATACAGTCGGTCAGTCAAACGAGTAGGTAGGTTAGGTAGGTAGTTTAGGTAAGTAGGTGTACAGACAGTCAGACAGACAGGCCCTTCAAAGAATTCGCTACAGTCTACATTCTTCACAGATTGATAAAAATGGTCGTAATCCAAACCTAAAACTCGAAAGCAACACCGCAATGTTTACATAGAACGTTTCATGATTGTCCACTAATTTTTGTAGTTTGTAGAAACCTTAATAATTCAATCGGAACATATAAAGAAGTGGTCAAGATCAGTGATGAAGTTTTGACAATTACGAAAAGTAAATCAGACAAGTAAAGCTGGAAATTGAGACTCTGCAGCTGGTCTTGATATGAAGGTCACCCATTTCTAATTTTATCGCAAGGATCCGACAGGAGAATTGAGGACGAGAAATAATATTAGCACGAAATAGAGTCGAATTATTGTACTGGGTCTCCGTGTACATGTTGACGTGTAATGTCAATGTTGTTGAATCGAGTTTTATCTTGATATTTTATTTCTTGAAGAACAGGGCAGGATTTCACAATTATTAGATGTAGCACTTTCCTTATTTCCTTGCAAAGTTTAACGTGTCTTCAAGAATAAACTACGTGTCGGGCGGGTCTGGTCGATATTTTGTATGGGGTGCATCCCATTGCCAAGCTGCCTCATCTTCTTTCTCAACACCTTGCTTTAAAGAATTAATAAAATAAATCACGAAAAACATTGTTAGTATGATACAATAGCATTATAACCTTGTCTTATTTACTTTTTTATAGTTTATCCAGAGATTTGATAGACATTCTATCTATAGTCAGTGATTGTAAACTGTTTTTGAGATTTTGGTCATATGATTATAGAATTACGATGTTGCGATCGTTTCTAAATTGGGGAATTGTGAATCGGAAAAAAACGTGACCCTAGCGAGTTCTTAGACTTTTTACATTACCCGCACGTTAATATTAATATTAATATACCGCTACTTATATAGTTTAGTAATTAGCATCAGTCTCCGTCATTCAATCTGGCGCAACACAGTATTTCCTATTTCGTTAAGTGTCCCTATTTGGAAATGCAGTTTCGTGACGTAAGATAAATTTAGTACTCTGGCGCCTCTCAAGAATACTTGGCTCGTTAAATCTGTTTTTTGTTCATTATTAAAAGTCAACGACAGAGTTTTGAGTCTCTTGAAACCTACAATTCCTTCACTTTTCGTGCGTACGCTACCAGCTTCTGCCCACTCTATATATATCAACATCGTTCTTCCGTCGCTTAATTAATTTCGATTTTTTTAGTAACTGCTAGTGTGGCTAAATTGACGTGTTGTTTGTCTTTACAGAAATGCACTCTCCCTTCTTTAGCGGAACAGTTGTTTATTTATTTATTTCCTATTTTCTTACCCGAGCGCTGAGAAGTCGACTTTTACGCTTGTCGACCTGATTTGACGAGTATTCCTTAACGAGTTAACGATTTTGCTTAACGATCACTTCTAAAGCGTTTCTGTTTACGTTTTGTAACGTTAAATTGCCATTACTTGCTGAGTCGATAGGAGTTCTTACTAACCTCTGTAAGTGATCTGGCGGAAAAAATCACCACTGTTCCTTTCGCGTCGGAAGAAGACATTTTTGGTTTGATTCGAAAGAAATAAAAGGGTTAGCAATACTGGGAGGAAGAGAAACTGAGGGAATGAGGACTTGCCTCGGTCAGACCCGAGCAGGTCGGGCGTTGCGTGTTGCCACAGTCTTGTTCGCGGATGATGGTCGCACTCACTAAGTAAAAATCAGTGTTTCGAGGTCACTTGAATTTAATATAAGCACCTAGGGCAGTACCCGAGCATCGAGCGCGTCACAACATGTTCCTGTCGTTCTGATTTTGCTGCTGCTTTTTCTGATTTGTTCACTCTCCTCTTGAACTGATTTTCTCGTTGAAAAGAGTTGTCTTTCGATTCTTACTTGGCTTCTGCGAGCAGCACAAGATCGTCAGCGACCACATCGCTGATGTGCAAGTATATAATCCAGTACATCAGATTGAAACACACGAAGCATACCGGAAATACGATGCGGGAGTATTTGTCGATGTCCGAAGGCGTAACACCTGTAGAATATATTATTGATTTAGAAAGTTGATGATATAAAACTGGAAACGAAGAAAAGGAACTACATACATGATTCGCTTAATGAAAGGGATATGAAACATGCTACAGCTGAAGTCCATTAAAATACGGTCATATACGGAGTGTAATTGGTAACGGATGCGGAAGCCAGAGTGATATAACTTTGTATGTCTCTCCTTCTCATGGTTCTGCGCCAGCTTTCCGATTACATCCCGTATAAATTGTAATTAAACGCTTGAAGGAGCAATTTGGCTGACGGCAATTGAGATAGGTGTACAGAATATGTCTAGCGCAGGTAACATGGCGAAAATATAATGCCAGATGAAACGATGTTCAATAGGTAGGAATACTTGGATGTATACAACTACTTGCATAAAATATACCCGCTCCATATTGCTCTAGTTTATCTTATTAAATAATCCCGCATTCTAGCTACAAAAATCTATAGAAAGGTACCTGTTATTGTCCCCTTACCTAATATCGTCTCCCTGGGTTTTGAAGCTGTGGAGAAGGAAACATCGGAAAACAGAGTTACTTGGGAAAAAGGGGGTGAACATTTATCCAAAATAGATTTAAGTAATACACCTTAGAAAAACCTGATATCCCTGATCATACTTATCTACTTTAAACTTCTTGTCAATACTTTAAAGAAAATAATCTACTTTTAGAAAAGATCTCTGTTCAAAAAATTTATTAGGGGGAGGTTATTCCGGGTCCTTTTCCCGTTTCCCTAACATTAGATCATATTCTTTGTACCTCAATTACTTATTTACTTAAAATTACCTCTTTGATTGATGGTTGATAAGAAATCTAAGAAAAAGTTTTTAAAAATTGATAACCATCGATCAAATATTTCAGTCAATTCTTGGTGTAAAGAAGGGAGTAATAGATAGATGTAGTTGCATACCATAAAGTTTGCTGATATCTTTGCCTGGATGAATGAGATGTTGTGGTGCTGGTAGCGCTTCCTCGTCGGCTCTTCCGTTTATTGTATTTTCCAGTGTACCGCCTTTACTGTGTGCCTTTGGGTCGTGGACCTTGAACCGCACCTCCTGGACAACACGGCACCACTTACAAGAGACACGGCAGTTCGCCCAGGGTTGTCCTTCTTTTAGGATAACCCTTACGGGTTCTCAATGTTTAGGGGTGTTTTACAAAATGTCAAATTGAAATAAATCATTTAATTTGATGGTTACTTTCATTTTCATTATGAAATTTTCTAACTCACCCGTGTATAGTTTTTCCAAGTGAAAAGTGTTGTAAATACAACATAGACTACAATGCTAATGGGAATTGCATTACTTGAATTACTTCAATCAGATACTTTATAAACTTTTAAATTCTTCCATTGAAAATGGCTAGGCTTTGAAGGCTTCATTTAAAAATGTTTATTTTTAAAAGTTTGCTATTAAATTTGAAATTATTCAAGTTAGCATGTTTAAATGTACTCTTCAACGGTGTAGGATTATTTCTGCGGAAGTAGGTAAGGACAAATCGTTAGGAAGAGGGATAATAGGTTTTTATATCAAAGAGTGTCATATTGTTTACTCGAAAATATCGAATAGGTATATTTGTAGAAATTTTTTTATTTCGGATAATGAGGTACGTCCTTTTAATTTTATTGAAACGAGAAATTCGATAGCTTTGTGACATTCATGTTTGCTTTATAAACAAGAAAATAAGCGCTCTGATGTTTTGTAAATGGAGAATGGTACCTAAAGCTTTTTAATATTCATTGTTATGAATACTTTTTATTTTTAGTAGATTATGTATCGCACTAATACTAAGCCCTTCTTTTATAGAACTAAAATATGTTTCCAACAAACAGGAATAAATGCGAAACAGTTAACTTTATACTGTTACAATTTTCATAAATTCATCGGCAGAATGAAAGAGGAACAAAGGGACCGTTGATCATTCATCTCATTGGTTGAAAATTAAACTACTATTTATTTGAAAATTCATATTTGGTTTAAAATTAATGTTTTGAACTGAAAATTTAACCATTTGGTTGACAATCAACTTTGGTTTTAAATTCAAATATTTTTTAGAAAAATCGTCTTTTTGGTAGACAATTCGTTTTTCTGAATTGAAAATAAATTTTTCATTAAAAATTTAACTATTTCACTTTGGGTTAAAATTTGATTTTTTTTTTAGTTTAAAAATTCAACTATTTGGTAGAATTTTTTGAAAAATTTGTTGAAAATTCAATTATCAAAAATTTATGAATTTTGGTGAAAATTCGTCTGTTTTAGTAGAAAATAAGACTTTTTTGGTTGAAAATTCATCTTTTTGGTTGACAATTAACTTGTTTGGTTGAAACTCCTACTATTTTGTAGGAAGCTCCTCTTTTTTGCTTACAAACTAAAAATGTTGTATGTGCCTTTTTTCTTTATTGACTAAAACATCTTTCTTAGTGGAAAACTCAACTCTAATTGAAAATTCGTAATTTTAATTTGAAAATTCATTTCTTTTGGTAGAAATTTATTCTTTTTTGTTAAAAATGTTAGTGCTTCGTTAAAAATGAATCAGTTTTGGATAAAAATTCAACTACTTTTGAAAATTGAACTACTTGATTGAAAATTGAACTACTTTGTTGAAAAAATTTTTTTATGCATTTTTTAAACCAAAAAATGTACAATTTGTTTTTTGTCGATAAAATACAATCACACCACGCTTTTCAACAAAAAACGTAACATC
>CAKNYM010019198.1:4448-22333 GCA_932195095.1 Andricus curvator
TTTGAGAAATTAAATTTAGAATAAATAAAAACTTAAGAAATTAAATTAAGAATAAATTTAAAATAAAAAACAAAGAACACAACGATCAAAGTTGGAAAACACTCTCCTAAATTTCTTCATTCAAATTAAAAAAAAAATAGATGAAAGAAACAGAAGGAGATCTCCAAATCCCTTTCGTTATTTTTTTATTTTTTTTATCACAATAAAAAATTTATAAAAATTAAAAAAATCTAGGTACATTTTTTAAAATGGGTTTTGATTGCGATTTCTGGGAAAATTTTAAATGATTCAAGTTTTATTTTAAAATAATAATTTCAGATTTTGAAGATTTCAAAATATGTCGAAAAAGAATCTGGCATTTGAATACCATTTTTTGAATTTTGCACGATTTAGAAAATTTAAAAAAAATTCGAGTAAGTTTTAAAGATATTTAAAAGTTTTTAAATATTTGCAAAAGATTCGTAAATAATTCAAATCTTGAGGAAATTTAAAAAAAAATTAATGTAAATTTTTGAAGATTATTTTATCGAACTATCGAAAGAAAGGCGGTTTTTAAGAATTTTAAAAGGTTTCAACAGAATCAATAAAATTTTCTTAAGATCAATGAGAAAACTTTTTATGATTTTTTATTTTGAAAAATTAATGTTAAGAAGAAATTGAAAAAAAAATGTAAAATGAATTTCTAAAATTTCAAAAAATAACGTAAAATCTTTAAAGCTAAGTTTTGCAATAATTTTGCAAGATTACAAAATTAAAAAAAAAATCGAGTAAGTTTTAAAGATATTTAAAGGTTTTAAAAGTTTTGAAAAGATTCGAAAATAATTCAAATCTTGAACAAATTTAAAAAAAAATTTAAGATGTATATTTTGAAAAATTAATTTTAAGAGAAAATTGGAAAAAATCAAAAAATGTCAAATGATTTTCTAAAATTTTAAAAAATAATGTAAAATCTGTAATCTGTAATTTTTTTTTGCAATTTTGCAAGATTACAAAATTTCATAAAAAATTCGAGTAAGTTTTAAAGATATTTAGAAGTTTTGAAAGGATTAAAAAATACTTATAAAATTTTCCAAAATTTGTTTTAAAAATATAGATTTTTGAAGATTTCGAAAATATAAACTTTTTAAGAATTTTGAAAGGTTTCAAGATGATACATTTTTTATCTGAAGATTCCTAGGGAAGTTTAGAATGATTTTTTATTTTGAAAAATTAATTTTAAGAGAAAATTGAAAAAAAATCAAAAGATGTCAAATTATTTTCTAAAATGTCGAAAAATAATGCAAAATCTGTAAATCTATAAAATCTGTTATGCAATTTTGCAAGATTACAAAATTTTAGAAAAAAATTGAGTAAGTTTTAAAGATATTTAGAAGTTTTGAAAGGATTTAAAAAAAACTTGTAAAGTTATGTAGTTTAAAAATGCAGATTTTTGAAGATTTCAAAAAATAGAAGCTTTTTAAGAATTTTGAAAGCTTTCAAAAGAATAAAATTTTTTTCTTAAGTTTCCTGTGGAAAGTTTAAATGATTTTTCATTTGATTTTTTTTTATTGAAAAATATTTAAAAATAATTCAAAAGATGTCCAACATGGTCAACAAATAATTTGGAACATTTTAAAACAATGTTTGTAATTCTGCAGAATTTAAAAAAAGTTTAGAAAAAATACGACAAATTTTAAAAGATTTTAAAAGAAGGTTTAGAAGTTTTAAAAAGATTTAAAAACAATTTAACATTTAAAAAAATTTAATAAAATTTAAAACAAAAAGGTAATTTTTGGAGAGTTCGAAAAAATTTCGAATCTTTTTGAGGATTTTGAAATGTTTCAAGATCATAGCAAAATTTTCTTAAGATTCATGTGAAAATTTCAGATAATTTTTTATTTTGAATAATTAATTTTAAGAGAAAATTGCAAAAATATAAAAAAATGTCAACCATTTTGAAAAAATTTTGAAAAATAATGTAATATCTTTGAAGCTAAATTTTTAATTTTTGCAAGATTAGAAAATTTCCGGAAAAAATCGAGTAAGATTTAAAGATATTTAGAAGTTTTGAAATGATTAAAAAAATAAACTTGTCAAGAGGATAAAAGTTTTTTGGTAAGATTCTTGGGGAAATTTAGAATGATTTTTTATTTTGAAATATTAATTTTTTTAAAACCTTGCAAGGCTTTCAAATTTTTTTGATACAGATTTTTGAAGATTTTGAAAAATCGAAGCTTTTTAAGAATTTTGAAAGATTTCAAGGAAACCAAATTTTTAAGATTCTTGGGAAAATTTCAAATAATTTGTTATTTCTAAAAATGAGTTTTAAGAGAAAATTTTGAAACTTTTCAAGATAATAAAAAAGATTTCCTAAAATTTCTGGGAAAAGTTCAAATGATTTTTCATGTTAAAAAAAGAATTCAAAGATAGAACTGAAAAAGATTTCAAAACATTTGAAATGATTTCCTAACATTTTGAAAAAAAGTGTATAAGACTTTAAAGCAAAATTTTGCAATTTTATAAAATTACAAAATTTTTAATAATTTTGTTAAAAAGATTCAAAAATTACTTTGAATTAAAAAAGATTTTTTTAAATTTTAAACAAACTATAGATTTTTGAAAATTTGTAACAAAAAATTCAGAAGCTTTTTAAGAATTTTGAAATGTTTCAACAGAATAAGAAAATTTTCTTAAGATTTCTGGGAAAATTCTAAATAATTGTTTATTTTGAAAAATTGAATTTTAAGAGAAAATTGAAAAAGATTCAAAAATTTTCAAATTATTTCCTAATATTTCGAAAAAGAATATAAACGATTTTAATACAATTTTTTTTTATTTTGCAGGATGACAAAATTTTAGAAAAAATGTAGAGATATTTAACAGTTTTGAAAGGATTCAAGAATAATTTAAAAGCTTTAAATTTCTGTTTTAATTTTTTTACAGATTTTTAAAAATTTCGAAAATTAGAATCTTTTCAAGAATTTTGAAACGTTTCAAGAAAATAAATTTTTTTGTTCGACGATTCCTGCTAAAATTTCAAATGATTTTTTATTTTTAAAAACGAATTTTAAGAGAAAGTTTAAAAAAATTTCGAAATAATTCAAATGATTTTAAAGCAAAATTTCCAATCAATTTTTTAAAAAGTATTTTTTGAACAAAATGTAGATTTTTGAAGATTTTTTAGAATATTATATTATATTTATTTGTCTTCAAAAACAAACTAATAATTATTATTCTGTGGCTCTCAGATCTCAGAATATAATTTTAGCTTGAATTTAAATGTTCATAACATTAAACAAATAAATAGTTATGCAAATTTTTTATTTTTGAATAAAAATAAATTTTTCCCTGAAATATTTCCTCTTTTTTTATTTATTTATTTGTTTTATATAATAATTTCGTAATTAGATTCCTCTCAAGTCCTTTAAAACTCAATGAATAATGAAAAATTTAATTTGAATCTATTTTTTATTTTTTATGTTATAATTATAAAATTAGATTATGCACAAGTACATGAAGCTATAAGATCCATAATTTCTGGCTGACGTCAGATTAATGCAATTAGAACTTTGAGGTGCTCCTGGCCTTTGTACCGAAATAATTGTTTGGCCTTTGTCATTAGTTTGAAACTGCAAATTAATTAATTAAACGAGAGGACATTCTCAACTCGACAATATTGCAATACACAAGCAATAATCATTTAATGTTAATCGAGCTTGAAGCACTTGAAATAGTGACTAAAACCTTATTTTGCTATTGAATAATTTCTATTTAGACCTGAAAATGTTTTATTTATTATAAAATATAAATAACAGACTGTCAAGTTCAAAATGCTCTCTAAAGAGGGGAAATTGTTTCATAAAATTAATGTAGTTATCATATTCCTAAGATTTTAAGTCGATATAAGCTAGAACAGTCGCTTTCGAGGATTTGCGGAGTAAATATTGCGCGAGAAGTAAACCCTTTTTGCAGTCAAAAACAGCTGATCTACTTATTTCATCCTCTCTATACGTCTACTTAATCATGGTGAAAATCTCGATTGCAGACTATCCAAGTTTAACACAAAAATTCACCGCGCAACGCTGCTCGAGCGTGCGGTCCATTTTGAGAGCGTGACAGAAACCTAGAGAAAGGTTTACTTCTCGCGCAATATTTACTCCGCAAATGCTCGGAGGCGACTGTTCGAGAATGCATTTGATTCCTGGCATCCCAACCATTCATCCTTCATGTAAAAAACATCCCCTATTGCTCCATCTGGGCTATAGAAATTCAGTCCTACTACGTATAGAACTTTGAGAGCGTGACGGAAGCTTACAGAAAGGTTTACTTCTCGCGCATTATTTACTTCGCAAATGCTCGGAGGCGACTGTTCGAGCATGCATTTGGTTCCTGACATCCCCCACCATCCATCCTGTGCGTAAGAAATCCTCTATTGCTCCGTCTAGGCTAAAGAAATTCAGTCCTACTACTTATGAAACTTTGAGAGCGTGACGGATGCCTACAAAAAGGGTTTAAATCTCGCGCGATATTTACTCCGCAAATCTTCAGAGGCGACTGTTCGAGCATGTATATGGTTCCTTACATCCCCCACCACCCATCCTGTACCTAAAAACTCCCTCTATTTCTCCGTCTGGGCTGAAGAAATTCAAATTTAAGAATTTTAAATTAGATTAAAATAAATTCAGTCCTACTACTTGTGGAACTTTCAGAGCGTGACGGAAGCCTACAAAAAGGGTTTACTTCTCGCGCGATATTTACTCCGCAAATGCTCGGAGGAATTTAAAAAAATTTCGGAATTTTAAGCCAAAAAGATGATTTTTTTTAAAGAAGTTAAATTAACAACCCAAAAATATAAATTTTGAACAAAAAAGTTGATTTTGAATCAAATAGTTACATTTTCTACCAAAATAGCTCAATTTTCAACCCAAAACCAAAAAGATCAATTGTTTAAAAAACAGTGGAATTTTTAACCCAAAAATATAAATTTTCAACATAAAAGTTAATTGTCAACCAAATAGTTTAATATTCAACAAAACAGTTGAATCTTCCACCTCAAAATATGAAGTTTCAACAAAAAAGTTAATTTTCAAGAAAATAGTTAATTTTCAACAAAATATTTAAATTTTCAACCAAATAGCTGAATCTTGAACCAAAAAATTAATTTTTTTTACAAATTAGTTCGACTTTCAACCAAGTAGTGAATTTTTAACCAAAAAAGAATACTTTTTAACAAAACATGAATTTTAAAACAAAAAAGATTACTTTTTAACAAAAACATTTGAATTTTTAACAAATTAATGAATTTTTCAACAACAAAAAAATTAATTATTAAAGAAAATTTGAAAATACTTTGAAACATTTCAAAATATTTCTAAAAAGGTCGAAATAAAATCTGGCAGATTTTAAAGCATTTTTAAAATTTTTAAAGATTAGAGAAAAATGTTGGGAACAATTCGTATCATTTTAAAGATAATTAGACGTTTTTACAAAATTTCGAAAATATATTAAAATTTGAAAAGTTAAAACAAATTTAAAACAAAGATTTGGATTTTTGAAGATTTTCAAATAAAAAAAAATTGAAGCTTTTTAATGATTATTAAAGTTTCGGAGATAATAAAAAAAATTCTTAAGATTCCTGGGAAAAACATATTTTAAAACACTTTAAAAAATTTCCAATACTACCAAAAAAAAAGGATCTAGCAGATTTTAAGATATTTTTTTAATTTTGCAGAATTTTAACAAAATTTTAGGAAAGATTCGAATCATTTTAAGATACTCAGAAGCTTTAGAAATTTTTGAAAAGATTCAGAAACACTTGAAAATTAGAAAAGATTTTAGAAAAGTTAAAAACAATTGTAGATTTTTGAAGATTGGTTAAAAATTCAACTATTTTTCTAGAAAATGTAATTATTTTATTGAAAATTAACTTTTTTGTTCAAAATTCAACTGTGTTGTAAAAAAAAAATTTTTTGGCTATAAAATCCATTTCTTTCAGTAGAAATTTGATCTTTTTTGGCTAACAATTTAACTGTTTGATTGAAAATTCAACTGTTTTATTAAAAATTATTCTGTTTAGTTAAAAATTAACTTATATTGAAAATGTTTATTTTCGGGTCAAAAATTAAACTGTTTTGTAGAAAATTTCTTTCTTTGAAAAACCTTTTTAAGTTGCAAACTCTGTTGCAAGATTGTCTTTTTTTTAAGTATCAACAATTACATTTTTCGTTAAAAATTCATCTTTATTGATTGAAAATTTTAATACTTTTGTAGAAAATTTAACTATTTGGTTAAAGATTTAATTTTTTTAAAAATATTTATATTTTTAGACGAAAAATTCAACAATTTGTTGAAAATTCATCGATTTGTTTGAAAATTAACTTTTTTTTTTAATTTATTAAACCTTGAAAGTTCAACTGTTTATTTGCAAAATGCAACTGTTTGGTTGAAAATTCATCTGTTTTGGGTAAAAATTTAAATTTTTGTTGAAAACTCATCTTTTCGGCTTCAAAAATCAAATTTTTTCTTTCAAAAACTCGATTTTTTTTAATTGATAATTATAATTAAAATTAAAATTATATAATTTATTGATAATTCGTCTTTTTGGGTTAAAAAATCATCTCTTCAGATAGAAAATTTATCTGGCTTGGTTGAAAATGTAACAACTTTGTTAAAAATTATTTTTTTTATTTGAAAATTGAACTATTTTTCTATTGTAGAAAATTTATATTTTTCAGTTTACAATGCAACTGTTTGGTTGAAAATTGGCCTGTTTTTGATGAAATCAATTATTTTTGATTTACAATTAAAATCTTTTTTTAGTCGAAAATTATACTAGTTAGTTGAAAGTGGAATTATTATTTTAAAAATTAATGTTTTTTTGTTAAATATTCATTATTTAAGTTGGATATTCATCTTTTTGAAAATTTGTCTTTTTTTGGTAGAAGATTCATCTTTTGGGCTAATAATAATTCAAATATTTGTTTACAAAATCATTTTTTTTATTGAAGATTCATAATTTTCGTTACAAATTAATTTCTTTAAATGAAAATTTAGTCTCTTTAGTTTAAAATAAACTATTTTTATGAAAATCAATTTTTTTCGTTGAAAATTGATTAACTGAAAATTTAACTTTTCTATTTTTGGTTAAAAATTCGCCTCTTTTAGTTTAAAAATGAACAATTTGGATGAAAATTCATGCATTTTATTGAAAATTTGTCTCTTTTGGTTGAAAATTTAGCTTGATGCTTAAAAATTAATCTTTTTGGTTTAAAATATATCTACTTTGTTAAAAATTAATTTTTTAGTTGAAAATTCGACTTTTCGGTAGAAAATTAATCTTCTCGTTTGAAAATTCACTATTTTTTATTGAAAATTTAAGTATTTTGTTGAAACCGCTTTTTTCGTTCAAAATTATTTTAACTGAAAATTGAACTGTTTCATTTTTTGTTACAAATTTTATTTCCAGTTGCAAATTCATTTCTTTCGATTAAAACTTAAATATTTTATTGAAAATTTGTTTTATTTTTTGTTAAAAAGTAATTTTTGAACTTAAAAATTCAGTGTTTCATTTAAAGTTGGTCTTTTTTGCGTAAATTCAACTGTTTTTTATTTAATAATAAAATATTTAAAATCTTTTTTGGTTGGAATATCAAATATTCAATTTTTTGTTGAAAATTCATCTTTTTTTGTGGAAAAGTAATTTTTTGGTTGAAGATTCATTACTTTAGTTAAAAATTCATCTCCATGACTGAAAATTCAACAATTCTATTGAAAATTTCGCTTTTTTTGGTGAAAAATTAATTTTTAAATTGAAAACTCGACTTTTTGGTAGAAAATTAATTTTCTTGTTTGAAAATTCATCTTTTTGGTTTAAAATTCAACTATGTGTTTGAGAATTGACTTTTCTGTTTTAGAAAATTGTTTTTGTTTGTAAATTTATTTAGTTTGGTTGAAAATTCATTTCTTTGGTTAAAAATATTACTACTTTGTTAACAATTAATTTTTTAGTTGAAAATTCGACTTTTTGGTAGGAAATTCATTCTTCTCGATAGAAAATTCATTTTCTTGGTTGAAAATGCACTATTTTTTATTGAAAATTCAAGTATTTTGTTGAAACCGCTTTTTTTGGTTCAAAATTATTTTTTTAATTGAAAATTGAACCATTTCATTTTTTGTTACAAATTGTTTTCCAGTTGAAAATTCATTTGTTTCCATTAAAGTTTAACTATTTTATTCAAAATTTGTTTTATTTTTTGTTAAAAATTAATTTTTGAACTTAAAAATTAAGTATTTCATTTAAAGTGCGTCTTTTTTGTTTAAATTCAACTGTTTTTTATTTAATAATAAAATATTTAAAATCTTTTTTGGTTGGAATATCAAATATTCAATTTTTTGTTGAAAATTCATCTTTTTTTGTTGAAAATTAATTTTTTTGGTTGAAGATTCATTATTTAAGTTAAAAATTTATCTCTATAACTGAAAATTCAACAATTTTATTGAAAATTTCGCTTTTTTTGGTGAAAAATTAAATTTTAAGTTGAAAACTCGACTTTTTGGTAGAAAATTAATCTTCTTGTTTGAAAATTCATCTTTTTGGTTGAAAATTCACAATTTTTGATTGAAAATTTAAGTATTTTGTTGAAGCCTGCATTTTTTTGCTTCAAAATTTTTTTTTTTTTAACTGAAAAGTGAACTATATCATTTTTGGTCACAAATTTTTTTGTAGTTGCAAATTCATTTCTTTCGATTAAAATGTAACTATTTTATAGAAAATTTGTTTGTTTTTTTTGTTGTGAAAAATTAATTTTTGAACTTAAAAATTAAGTATTTCATTTAAAGTTTTTCTTTTTTGCGTAAATTCAACTGGTTTTTATTTAATAATAAAATATTTAAACTCTTTTTTGGTTGGAATATCAAATATTAAATTTTTTGTTGAAAATTCATCTTTTTTTGTTGAAAAGTAATTTTTTTGGTTGAAGATTCATTACTTTAGTTAAAAATTCATCTCTATGACTGAAAATTCAACAATTCTATTGAAAAATTCGCTTTTTTTGGTGAAAATTAATTTTTAAGTTGAAAACTCGACTTTTTCATAGAAAATTAATCTTCTCGTTTGAAAATTCATCTTTTTGGTTGAAAATTCACTATTGTTTATTGAAAATTTAAGTATTTTGTTGAAACTGATTTTTTTTTGGTTCAAAGTTATTTTTTTAACTGAAAATTGAACTATTTCATTTTTTGGTACAAATTTTGTCCAGTTCCAAATTCATTTCTTTTGATTAAAATTGAACTATTTTAGTGAATATTTGTTTTATTTTTTGTAAAAAATTAATTTTTGAACTTAAAAATTAAGTATTTCATTTAAAATTCGTCTTTTTATAAATTCAACTGTTTTTTATTTAATATTAAAATTTTTTTGGTTGAAATATCAACTATTCAATTTTTGATTGAAAATTAATCTTTCTTGGTTCAAAGTTATACTACTTTGTTAAAAAGTAATTTTTTTTATTGAAGATTCATTACTTTAGTTGAAAATTCATCTCTATGGCTGAAAATTCATCTATTCTATTAAAAAATGTCGCTTTTTTTGTTGAAAATTTATTTTTTTATCTGAAAATTTAACTATTCCATTTTTTGGTTGAAAATTTATTTTCTTAGTTTAAAGTTCTACTAGTTGGTAAAAAATAGAGAATGTTATCGAAACACGTAATTTGAATTTTTTCAGTAGAAAATAATGTTATGCTTGTGAAATTCAGAACTACACCAGAGACTCGCTATTTGAACGCGCGATCGGACGCGTTATATGAATTCCTAGAATTGCTGGTCCCTACAGTTTCTCAGGGGACGGAGCGAGAGACGGCTGCGACTCCGCCTCTGAAGGGACGCATGCACTATACTACTCAGTCAAGTAGATTGCGCAATATTATGGGAACGGTACAGGCGGCCCTGCCTGTTTACGTTTCGCTGTACGCGTTATATGAACAAGGCCATTTTCAGGCAACCCCCGAGATTGTTCATCTATCGAGTCTCTGGTGTACACAAGAAAAAGTGACCAGTAATTAAAATATTAAAATTTTTTCTCTTCAAACTGAATGACTTGCTCTTTCACTTTATTTTACAAATAAATTATAAACTTTTACTAATAATTTGTATAGAAAAAGCTATATTTTCCAAAAAATGTTTTTATTAACTGCAAAATTTACCAAATTTATAAACAAATTTAACATTTTTTGGAAAATATACATTATAATGGAATTGATGTCAGTTAAATTGTCTAAGGCAGAAATCTAATTTTTATTTTATTTAAAAAATAATCTTGTTTGTAATTAATTGCATAAAAAAATGTTATCGACCCTAATGCCAATTAAAAAATTTTCTTTGCAATTTTATCTTATTCTTCAATTTAATTTTCTGCTTTATAGTCTCTTTTCTTTCCTTCCTTTCCTTAATTTTCCCATTCCTTTCCTTCTTTTTAGCTTGTTTGCTTTCTTACTTTTTCGCTTTTAACTGCTGAGCTTTCTTCTTTCTCGATTGCTACTTTACTGTAAAACTCGACAATGACCACGTAATAAAAGAGCGGGAAAGCCTATTGGGGAAAATGCTTCTTTTCAAATGTGTGCATAAATGCAGGGAAATGGCCTCATTTCCGCATTCGTGGGCGTGACTCTGGACTTTTATATCCTTTTACAACTGTATATCAAAGATTTTTTTAGAAATTTTGCAAGAATTCAAATTTTCTATTAAGTAGAATCACCGCGTGCAGTTTTTTCGATTTGAGGCGAAACCCCATTTTTAATACAAAATAAAAATTTTGTATAATTATTACGTTTTTAAGTTAATATTTGTTTTGATAACATTCTCTATTTTATACGAAATAGTAGAACTTTAAACTAATAAAAATAAATTTCGAACCAAAAATGAAATAGTTCAATTTTCAACCAAAATGATGAGTTTTCCGAGGAGTTTTCAAACAAGAAGATTAAGTTTCTACCAGAAAGATAAATTTTCAACAAAATAGATAAATTTCCATCTCAATATTTGAAGTTCTAATTATAAAAGGTAAATTTTCTACTAAATGAAAACGAATTTTCAACAAAATTGTTAAATTTACAACTAAAAAAATACATTTTCAACCAAGAATGGAATAGTGAAATTTTCAGATAAAAAAATTTCATTTCCAACAATACAGTTCAATTTGCAACAAAATAAGTGATTTTTCAAATAAAAAAGAAAACATTTTCTGCTTAGAAAATTAATTTTCAACAAAAAAAGCGAAATTTTTCAATAGAATAGATGAATTTTCAACTAAAGTAATGAATCTTCAACCAAAAAAAATGTAATATTGAATAAAAAACAGTTGAATTAAAAGAAAGACGAATTTCAAATGAAACACTTAATTTGTAAGTTCAAAAATTAATTTTTACGTTCAAAAATTAATTTTCAACAAAAAATAAAACAAATTTTCACTAAAATAGTTCAATTTTCATCGTTAAAAAAATAATTTTGAACCAAAAAAAGCGGTTTCAAGAAAATACCTGAATTTTCAATAAAAAATAGTGAATTTTCGAACAAGAAAATAAATTTTCAAACAACAAGATTAATTTTCTACCAAAAACTCGGGTTTTCAACTTAAAAATTAATTTTTCACAAAAAAAAAGCGAAATTTTCAATAGAATTGTTGAATTTTCAGTCATAGAGATGAATTTGTAATTAAAGTAATGAATCTTCAAACAACAAAATTACTTTTCAACAAGAAAAGATGAATTTTCAACAAAAATAAATATTTGATATTCCAACCAAAAAAGACTTTAAATATTTTATTATTAAATAAAAAACAGTTGAATTAAAAAAAAGACGAATTTTAAATGAAATACTTAATTTTTAAGTTCAAAAATTAATTTTTAACAAAAAATAAAACAAATTTTGCATAAAATAGTTCAATTTTAATCGAAAGAAATGAATTTGCAACTGGAAAAAAATTTGTAACAAAAAATGAAATAGTTCAAGTTTCAGTTAAAAAAATAATTTTCAACCAAAAAAAAGGTTTCAACAAAATACTTAAATTTTCAATAAAAAATAGTTAATTTTCAACCAAGAAAATAAATTTTTAAATCGAGAAGATTAATTTTCTAGCAAAAAGTCGAATTTTAAACTGAAAAATTAATTTTTAACAAAGTAGTTATATTTTTAACCAAAGAAATGAATTTTCAACCAAAATAAATGAATTTACAATCAAGAAGAACAATTTAAAAAAAATATAAGTCAATTTTCAAGAAAAGAAAAGCGAATTTTTTTAAATTAGTTAAATTTTCAGTTAAAAAAATTAATTTTTAACTAAAATGATGAATCTTCAATAAAAAAAAATTATTTTGTAAACAAATAGTTGAATTATTATCAGTCCAAAAGATGAATCTTCCACCAAAAAAAGACAAATTTTCAAAAAAATACATGAATTTTCAAATAAAAAATATAAATTTTGAACCAAATATTTGAATCTTCAAGACTAATTTTTGACCAAAAAGATGAATATTCAACTTAAATAATGAATATTCAACAAAAAAACATTAATTTTTAAAATAATAATTCCACTTTCAACTAACTAGTATAATTTTCGACTAAAAAAAGATTTTAATTGTAAATCAAAAATAATTGATTTCATCAAAAACAGGCCAATTTTCAACCAAACATTTACATTTTAAACTAAAAAAATATAAATTTTCTAAAATAGAAAAATAGTTCAATTTTTAAATAAAAAAATTAATTTTTAACGAAGTAGTTAAATTTTTTACCAACTCGATGAATTTTCAATATATTGTTGAATTTTTCACCTAAAAATATAAATATTCAACAAAAAATTAAATCTTTAACCAAATAGTTACATTTTTACAAAAGTATTAAAATTTTCAACCAATAAAAATGATTTTTTAACGAAAAATGTAATAGTTGATACTTCAAAACAAAAATACAACTTAGAAAGGTTTTTCAAAGAAAGAAAAGAAATTTTAACCAAATTTTGGAATTTTAAAGACAAAAAGATGAATTTTCTGTTAAAAAAAGTTGAATTAACAACCCAAAAAATATGAATTTTCAATAAAAAAGTTTGTTTTCAATAAAATAATTTAATTTTCTACAAAACAGTTTAATTTTTAACCCGAAAAAAATAAATGTTCAACATAAAAGTTAATTGTTAACCAAACAGAATAATTTTTAATAAAACAGTTGAATCTTCAACCAAACAGTTAAATTGTTAGCCAAAAAAGATCAAATTTCTACTAAAAGAAATTAATTTTATAGCCAAAAAGATTTTTTTTAGAAAACAGTTGAATTTTTAACAAAAAAGTTAATTTTCAATAAAAGAATTAAATTTTCTAGCAAAATAGTTGAATTTTTAACCAAAAAAAGATGAAATTCAAAAAAATATTAAAAATTTTCCTAGGAACCGTAAGGAAAGTTTTTTGTTTCCTTGAAATTTTTCAAAATTTTTAAGCAGCATCGAAATTTTTTTTCGAAATCTTTCTTAAAATTTACATTTTTTTTTTCATTTTCTGAAATCTTTTTTAATTTTTAATTGTTTTTTAATCTTTTCAGAAAGTCTAAAGCTTCTAAATATTTTAAAATGATTCGCATGTTTCCTAAAAAAAATTGTAATCTTTCGAAATAAAAAAAATTGTCCTAAATTCTTCCAGATTTTATTTCTAAATTTTCAGAAATATTTTGAAATGTTTGAAAATATTTTTAAATTTTCTTCAAAAATTATTTTTTCAAAATAAAAAATTCTCTGAAATTTTCTCAGGAATTTTAAGAGAATGTTTTTATTCTCTTCAAACCTTTCAGAATTCATAAAAAGCTTGTAAAATTTTTGTTTGAAATCTTCAAAAATCTACCATTGTTTTTAACTTTTCTCAAATCTTTTCTAATTTTTAAGTGTTTCTGGATCTTTCCTAAAATTTTGTTAAAATTCTGCAAAATTAAAAAAATACCTTAAAATCTTCTAGATCCTTTTTTTTGACAGTGTTGGAAATTTTTTGAAGTGTTTTAAAATCTTTTTTCCCCAGGAATCTTAAGAATTTTTTTTATTATCTCCAAACCTTTAATAATCATTAAAAAGGTTCATTTTTTTTTTATTTGAAAATCTTCAAAAATCCACATATTGTTTAAAATTTTTTGAAAACTTGTCAAATCTTAAAATATTTTCAAAATTTTGGAAAAACGTCTAATTATCTTTAAAATGATACGAATTGTTCCTAACAGTGTTTGTAAAATTTAAAAATTAAAAAAATGCTTAAAAATCTTCCAGATTTTATTTCGACATTTTTAGAAATATTTTGAAATGTTTCAAAATATTTTCAATTGTATAAGGCCGGACGAAACATAAAAAATCTAATTTTTATTTTATTAAAAAAATAAATAAATTGCAGATCAAAAATAAATATTATCGACCCAAATGCCAATTAATAAATCCTCTTTACAATTATTATTTAAAAAATTTAAACAAACTTAAACAATTTAACTGGCCTAAATCCCATTATAATGTATATTTTCCAAAAAATGTTATGTTCGTTTATAAATTTTGCAATTAATAATAACATTTTTTGGAAAATATACATTTTAATAGCATTTATATCATTTTTATTTTTATTTAAAAAAAAATGTTGTTTAAAAATTAATTGCAAAACAAAAATAAAACGTTTTTAGGAAATATTTTGGATGATCACCTAAGACAGGAAATTGGGTGTTATGTACTATTATAATCGACCTAACGGGAAAGTACCGGAAAAACACGTGTCTCGAGAGGAAACAGTTCCTTTCCCTTCGTTTGGACTGCAGTTGCCCAACACGTGACTTTCGAATGAACCGGAAATAGAAAATAGGGACTTTGAATATCATTGGATTCTCAATTTCTCACATTTTTATATTTACAATAAATAATTAAAATAATAACATAATTTTGAATTAAAAATAAAAATTTCGAATAATTATTAACTTTCTTTAGGTTTATTTGTTTTCAGGTTACATAAATATAATTTTACTAAGATTCTGGAGAAAATTAAAAAAAATTTCAGATACGTCAAATCGAAATTTCAACAATAAAGTTAATCATCAAACAAATAATTTAATTATCAAAAAAAGATCAATTTTCAACTAGCTGTTTTTCTGAAAAAAATGGAACATTTGCCCAAAGACGACTTTTCTACAACAAAGTTAAATTTTTTAACTCAAAAATACGAATTTTCAACAAAAAATTTAATTTTCAACCAAATACATAAATATTTTACCAAGAAGATTAATTTTCCACCAAAAAAGATCAATTCTCAACGAAAAATGTAATATTTGATATTTCAATCCAAAAAGATTTTATTTTTGAAAAAAACAGTTGAATTCATCAAAAAAAAAAAAAAATGAATTTTCAACAAAATACTTGAATTCTCAACAAAGAAGATTAATTTTCTGCCAAAAAGGTGAATTATCAACAAAATAGTTACATTTTCAACGAAAGAGATCAATTTTCAACTAGCTGTTTTTCTAACAAAAAAAAATTAAATATTTTCCAAAAGACGATTTTTCTATAACACAGTTTAATTTTTTAACTCAAAAATAGGAATTTTCAACAAAAAATTTAATTTTCAACCAAATACATAAATTTTGTACTGAGAAGATTAATTTTCCACCAAAAAAGATCAATTTTAAACGAAAAATGTAATAGTTGATATTTCAATCCAAAAAGATGTTATTTTTGAAAAAAAAAAAAAAAAAAAAAACAGTTGAATTCATCCAACAAACAAAAATGAATTTTCAACAAAATACTTGAAGGAGATTAATTTTTTGCCAAAAAAGGCGAATTATCAACAAAACAGTTACATTTTCAACGAAAGAGATCAATTTTCAACTAGTTTTACTAAACTAATTTTAATTTTTAATAAAAAATTAATACAAAATTACCACCAAAAGTGGTGAATTTTTAAATAAAAAAGACGAGTTTTCAACAATATTTTTGAATTTTCAACTAAAAAAGATTTTCCAGTGCAAAATAGAAAAAAATGTTGTGCAAATTATAATTTTAAGGAAAAAGTAATTTTTAATACAAAATAAAAATTTTGAATGACTTTTTTTGAATTTTCTTTCTTAAGGTTATTAAATATAATTTTTTTAGGTTTTAGAAAATTTCTAACATTTTTTTTTATTATACAAGATTTTATACATTTTATGAAAATTTTGAGTAGTTTGAAAGATATCGAAGACTTTCTGACGCTTGGAAAAAATTTAGGAATATTTGATAAATGTTCGGAAATCTTTCAAAGTTTTAAAATATTTCTAACTTCTTTAAAATTCTAAAAATTTTCAAAAATTTCTAAATATCTCTTGAACTAACTCGAATTATTTCTAAATTGTTTTAAAATCTTCGGGCTTCATTTTTGACAATTTTTTGAAAACTTCTAACTATCTTTTAAAATAATTCGAATTATTCCTGAAATTTTGTAAAATTTCTGCAAAATTAAAAAAATTGCCTTCAACTCTTCCAGATTATTTTTTGATAATTTTTAAAATCTTTTGGAATTTTTTGAAATCTCTTTAATTAATCTCTTAAAATAAATGTTGTAAAATAAAACACCATAAAAAATTTTCCGAGGAATCTTAAGACATTTTTTTTTATTTTCTTGAAACCTTTCAAAATTCTTAAAAAGCTTCTATATTTTTTGTTGGAAATCTTCAAGAATATACATTTTGTTTTTATAAAATTATTTTTGTATCCTTTCAAAACTTATAAATATTTATTAAACTAACTCGAATTTTTTCTAAAATTTGGTAATCTTTCAAAATTTAAGAATTTTACGTTGAAATCTTTTATGTTCTTTTCTGAAATGTTAGGAAATCATTAAAATTTTGTTTAATAATTTCAAATATTTTCCTTAAATCATTAAAAAAAAATATATAATCAAAACTTTTCCTGGAACGTTAATAAAAAATTTCATTATCTTAAAACTTTTAAAATCCTTGAAAGCTTCAAAATTTTATTTCAAAATCTTCAAAAACCTATATTTTGAAAAAAAATTTGTCGGTACAGGTAATTTTTTGGTTACCGGTACCGACAATTTTTTAATCGTTTTTTAGAAGTTAGTTATTTACAGTTGATTGCATCGAAAAAACCAAGTTTGCACGTCCAAAAATACCCAAGTAGTGCATTTGTTAATCAAAATTGTTTAAACAATAATAAATTTTTATTGGATGACCAAATATGATACTTAGGTTTCATTGCCAAATAATATATGATCGATTCCGTAGACATTTTTTATTTATTCCACTATAGATACATGAAATGGATAATTATTTATAAAATTTGTTTATAAAATAACAAAAACATTTATTAACCTTCATTAATTTAATCAACAAACTCTTTTTGTCCATAAATTATTCAAATTTGGTGCGAATCAAGTGATGAATTGCTGCCAATCCCCACGAAACCATTTTCACTCACTTATTTGTTTATAACAAAATCAATAAATTTTTTTAACATTTGCGTTGCTATTGAAGAACTATCTAGCTTCCTAGAAGCATTAATTGAAAAAAGGATTTTTTTCTACGAAGAACTGTTCATTTGTGGCATTTGTTTATACTATTTGTTATTAACAACAATAATTGTTGAATTTTCGCTGAACTTTTTTCTTACAATATGAATGTTAAAGTAATATTAAAAAAGTTAGTGTAAAAAAGCACTTGCTAGAATAAAAAAAATTGTGTATATATTTCATAAATTGTTTGTTATAAACAATTAAATATATTCCCTGTTGGCTATTACGTGATTATTACGCGTTTTACGCATTATTACGTGTCATTACGCAAATTCCTACCTTACCGACTTCGTTGCGAAATTGTGAGAAACCAATTTCGCGTAAACAACTTCAAGGTCA